>CAMOHE010051849.1:0-31007 GCA_946598075.1 Artocarpus hirsutus | reverse complement strand
TTCAGAGAACATCATTTCGGCCTGCCGAACTTAATAGTCCGGCCTGCCGAACTGCCTTAACACTCAAAATTCATACATAACATATAATTGCCCATAAAAATATAATTAACACATAACATTAATGACAAGAACATTTGAGCACATCAATTCCACGCGAGCGTCACCTGTCATAACACTTAAAATAAAATGGTTAGCACCATTTATCATATATCATCGCACATCATGAGTATATCACTTAACATCATCATTAATATAACATTAACATCGTCATTAACATAACATTATCTGTTACATCAAATTAGGCGGGCGTTACACAGTGTGTTCTGAGACTTTTGACCCAAGGAAGCGTCATCACCTTCCTCCTATTTTACCTTTTAGGGTAATCGTGCCACATCTCACCATTTCTCAATGTTCTATCATTATTTATAGAGTCAATTTTCCTAACCATGCTTTCCAACTTATAACAACATATGTTAATTCATTATGTTCCTCGCTAATCAATACAGGACGACTTCATAGTCTTTTTGCCATAGTCTTCCCCTATTTTAAAACCTCACTAGGGTCAGGTGACAAGCTTAGGATTCAAGCCATGGGGTTTGGACCCAAGTAGAAGTGAAATTAGGCTTACAAGTCCAAACCAACAAACTCCACCAAGTTTGAGTTTAAACACTCTAGAGCCTTAAGGCTTGGACACAATAAATCTTCATGGGGCCACAGGGTAAGAAAGGGCCTCTGCAAGCCACAAGAACCAAGCCTTAGCAAAGACCTCTGGTCTTGGCCCAACATGGAACAATGAGTCCATAAACGTGATATTTTCCATAACTTGTCTCGGCCCAGTATTTTATGATGAAGAAATTAATTATTTTATTAAGCAAATAAATAAATTGATTAGTCAATCAAAGGATTTAAATATATGTTTTATAACTTTAAGGCAAGTTTAAAATGATAATAAAGTATTGTTTAAAAATGACTTTTTTTTTTGACAAAGTATTATTTTAAAGCAAGATATAATTCATTTAAGCATTTAAATTAATTATTAATTTGCAACAAGGATTTAAGATAAATTAAAGTCACGTGCTTTTTACATGGCACAATCTGTTAAAAATTAAATGTTTGACCGTTAAGTTCACCCTTTTTACCTTGTTTTTAGTTTAGGGACAGTTGAGCTAAAAAAAAGAACAGAAACTAACGAATCACTTTTTAAGTAGTTTGGAGACCAACTGAGCAATCAAATAGTTCAAAGATCAGCCGAGCAATTTTTTTTATAATAAATTTTCAACATCAAATAAAGCATTCAATTTGGCAATTAGATAGTTTTGATCAGGTTTCTCATATATTTAAATTACAATCTAATTAAAATAACAAAATTAAATAAATTCATAATATATTTAATATTCAAAATCTCCATGGATCTTCTTCTAATCCTCATTGAACCGTCATTGTTCACCTTCAGAGGTAAGATCAAAACATAGTGAGAAAAACAGTGGCCATCTAGACCGAAAACCCTACATTAGGGTTTTTGGCTTGTAAACCAGCACCGCAATGCCGGTCTTTGGTTTTGTGGCTCTGTGCCTATTGTAAGTATGCGTAGTCATGCGCTCCTATGGCACACCCGTGTGCCAATCTCATGGTCACACTCTAACTATCTCATGGTTGATAATTCTGAATCTTTGGGTATTTGTTAGGCCTCTAGTCTTCAATAATCTTTCGCATTTAATGTTACAATGATATTTAAATTGCAAAAATTAAATTACAAAAAATCCTAACCTTTAATTATGGACAACATCAATTTTAATTAAATTGTTGGGGCTCTTTTATTGTGGTCCTTAACATGTGGAGGGTGTAGACTTTGTGGACTCCTCCTATTGGCTCAGGTGCTACCTAATAGGAGTTGAGGTAGTTGTCTGACAAATGATGACTGTTTAAGTCTACGGCGGCTATTTTGGCATTAGGAGTGGCCAAAATAAGCTGGTTAAGCTCACCTTCTAGTGGTCCCAGCTAGGTTATGGCTTAACCCAAGTAGCCCCAAGGACAGTCGAGTCTGAGGGTGAAACTCGTTGCAATTCTGGATTTGCTTGAGATGAGAACTTTACCAAAAGGGGGCTCCAATGTGCATGTGACGCGGAAGAAGAATATGAATAGTTATGGAGGAATTCCTAATGTACTTGGTGGTGGAGATATGTCCATGTGGTCAAGGCATGATATTTTGATGAAATAATAGGTTACAGTCCTACAGGTGCAGCAACTTTCTAAGAAAGGGTTCCTGCAGGTGAAGCAATTCTTTAAGAGATTGACTCTGATGGGTGGGGTAGTTTAAAGTTTAGAGACAAAAATATGACAGTCCATGAATGGTGGTTTCTATCCTCTTCGTGGATGGGGGTTATTTAGGTCGTGGAAAGGGATAGGTTTGGAAAGATTCAACTATATTTTTGAGTCTAAACAAAGTTGGACAAAGGTCTTGGACGCTCTTGGAGTTTACAAGAAAGTATGGAACTTAGAGTTTTTTGACAAGTAGAATGGTCGAATTGGGTCTTGGGATCATCTTTTTTAGGTCGCCTAAGGCTAACAATAAAGTTTGTGGAAGCTTTAAGATGGTTTGGTGGCGATTTAAGGTAGTAATGTGGTGTTATAGGCTTGGAGGAAATGGCACTTATGGAGTTTTGCAATGGAAATAAGTGGAAAATATGGTGGTTATGGAGGTTCTTAGGTGGTAATGACAATAGAGAAGATGACCTGAGTAGTATAGGGGTTCCTCCTCTTTACTCTAAGAGTGCTAAGGGGGCATTTATAGAGGAAATAGAGATCTAGTTTGGTTGGGCTTCCCTTACTTTGGGTTTTTGGATGGGGTAGTCTCAAGTCTGGTTCTACAGCAGTAGCCATATATGGCAACTTCCCGCCATAGGAAGTTTCTTTCCCATACTTGAATTTGGTCTTTGGTAAAGGACTGAGCATGTTAAGAGCATTAATAAATAGCTAACCTAGGGGTGCTACTTCGAGTGGCCTGCTACGGAGGTATCCATGCAGTAAAAATTTTGCCTTGCCATTTCAGACAAAACTCAGGGTCACATGACCCTATAGTAGGACTTTTACGGGTAAGCTGTCAAGGATGATGTGGGGGATGAGCTAACACGATGGGTGACCTGGTGTAACAGGTGGCTTGACATGTCAGGTGGTCTTGTACACATAAGTATACGTGGTCGTATCAAGTAATAAAAATGATGAGTTGAGTATAGTTCCTATGAGGATTGATTTACAAGGATGGCGGAAGGACTAATGGACCCATAATATCAAGCTCCAACAAAATCAATATATTAATTAAACTCTTTAATTAATATATTACTCTTTTATTAATTCCAATGTAATTCCATTATATACTTGGAATTGCACTCGTAAAATTATAGATACTTGTTTACTCATTTTTTTTGAACTGTCCATTTGATATAATCATTACATATAAGTCAATCCTCCATAAACAATTTATAATTAGAACTAGGTAAAATCCGTTAACCTCTCTAATTACTTCTTTTATCCTTGCGTGCCATTGATTCTCTAATGAATAATAAATTTATGGGCTTAATCATGAATTGAGTGCTCTTATTATTCAAGCATCGAATCAATTCTCAAGAAAATTATTTATCTACTTCTTGTTAGAGAAAGAATAGATTCCATATTGTAATATTAACATTCATGGCTACTTACTTCATTTTGCCTCTAAAATACAAGGAACAGGCTTAGATCCTTGAATCCGTATCTAATATATTAAAAGGCATAAATCCATAAATAAGAGTTTACTAATAACTCGGGATTAAGATGATCTTATATATGACAATCGGTTGATGTGATATAAACTTATTGTATTTAACATAAATTATTACTCTTCATATCACATCACATCCTAGTCCTAGATAATCTCATTATATACGGTGTACTCATTTGATGACTCACTACATTAGCTATCTAGATAAGACATTCCATTCTTAATTAAAATGACCCGTACTAGTAATGTTGAATTGAAGATTCTGTACTTTAATTGAATAATTATATATGATAACTAATTATATGTTACTAGTCATTTTAATTATAATCCTTAAACATTATTCTCTTGTATGTAACACTTATATATAATATTTAAGGTCACATAGATAATTATAGAATTGTAATGATATTCCTAAATTATTCAAAATACATACAAGTAAATATAATGAAAAATTCGCTTTATTTATTTATAAATATGTAATTTAAAAAATATCATATACTTTAAAGGCATTTATCCTATCACCTTTTCATTATGAATGTATCTTTTTATGTAATATTACAACTAATATAATGAATATGTCTGTTAATAATAGACACTCATGTTTGTAGAAAACATACAACCAATAATCGTACCACTTCGAAATAACTCGAATGACATAAACTTTGAAATCAACTATTTTCGAGTGGGTGCTGCAATGCCACGAATTCGGGCAGAGGGGGTGCCACACACCCAATGCCTGCCCCCGAAAGCATGTTTTGCACATCCTAGCGTCGTGGCCTCAATTTCTACTATTGCAACGCTACACACTGACTTCATATACGCTAAAAAATGTGATATTCTCTTGTATCTTTGATCTTATAATGTAAATACTATAAAGGAAGTGAATAATCTCCATTATTATTATTTTACTTTTCTTTATAAATCCCATCATATTTCTTGTTACATTCCTTGACGATTGGGTAAATACATCTTTAATTTGTGGAACGGTGAAGGTAAATGTTGATATCACCGTGACTCCTCTTGATTTCATTGGAGTTGGGATTGTTATTGCTTATCGGAGGGATCGAGATGATAATGGGGTCAATTTTAAGAGCCATCTCTAAGAGGCTATATGGTAGGTTCTCTCCACACATAGGAGAGTACCTTGCTGTTAGAGAGCCCGCTTTCTTCATACGACCTTGTGGCTATGGAGATTTGGATGATCGAAACTGATGCACTTGTCTACCGCGCTATTAAATATGAATGCTCTCTTAGATGTTTGCTGCTCCTCATGTAAGAGGAATGTTGTAGCCTACTTCTTGACTTGCTATATAAGCTTATTCTTAGTCTATAGATTGTGTTTGTGTTGACTTGTTACTGTTGATTATTGGCTCTTTTGTATAAATGGATGCTTTTAATTGTTGTATGAATTTCAGTTTTTCTTCTAAAAACAAAAAGTTATCATTATAACTATAGAATTACCAACAATTATAATAGAGGATTTTGTAATTTCTCCTGCTAATTACGATCATTATCTACACTAATTACATTAGGGCGGTGATAAAAAAGATAATAATAAAAGATAAAATTGTTTATAAATAGTTTTAATAGCGCTAAAAAGAATTTAAACCATTCCTTATTTGTGCAAAAAGTCTATATTCAAAAGGGGATGCATTTATCTATAGTGATATGGATGGGCTTTAGCAATACCTTTTTTTCAAGCTTAGCTTTAATCATGCATTCTTTTCTTTTTCCTGGATTTTTGGATTTAGATTTTACCAACGTTTTAATGAGCCACTCTTTTGGTTTCTTCATCCGAAGTAGGTGAACCTTTTGCTTGGTAGTTCTTCATGGTTCTTGGATGCCTCAATTATTATTTTTTTTATTCAATATGTAAGCTCTTTTCATGATTTGAGTCTAGAATCCCCTTAACTCACCTCTTTCTTATGGCCTAAGTAGTGCCAATTGATGGAAAATATCTGAATTAATTAATCTTAATACTGTTGCGCTATTTTTTTTTTTTAATGAAAAGAAAAGATTAGTTGCCCTATTTCTTTTGGCTTAAAGGAAAGGAAAAAGATTATATTTTTAAAAAGATCTCTTTTTTTACTCAAAAATATATACTCAAAACTTGATAAGAGCGTTGAACGTTCAGTATAGTGGCATATTCATTTACACGACAATTGCTTCTACAACATGAATGTCATTTAGCTTCTAATATCAAAGAGCATTCTTCATGATTAAATATTATTTAAGAACAAGTACATTAAATAAACCATTCATAATCATTTTGTTGTAATCTTTTGGAATTTGAAACGTACGTTTAAAAAACAAGTGCATACGGTTAAACAATAATTTTTCTATCATGTTTTGGAATGTGGGGAACGTCTTCACGCCACGACGTTTTGTTGAACTCACTTAGTCACTTTGTTAAATCTTTCTTATATTGCAAGACATAAAATATGTTTATAAACCGATCCAAAAATCAATAACCTGTGGGATTGGGTGGCAAAGAACCCATTCTCCCTTAAATAAGGACTCGAGTTCGAGTTTTGTGTATGGAGAAACAGGTCTTGGAAGAGCTTGAGTCCGACCCGGCTCGAATCCAGATTAGTCGGGTTTACTCCCGCTAAAGTTGTAGGTCCGGTTATCAAATGGTTTTTATCAAAAAAACCGATCCAAAAGTTTTTTTTTTTTAATTTCAGCTTCTATTTTTTTATTCTTTCTTTTGGATTTTTGAATTTATGAACACGAAAAATATCTTAGATTTTATTCTTTCGTTTGGATTTTTGAATTTATGAACACGAAAATATCTTAGATCCAACTGTCTTTTTTTTCCCCTTTGGATTACGACATCTTCAACTTGCGTCTATACAGTGATTCTAGATCAATCACATGAGATTGTTGTAATATATAGAAACTTTTTTTTTTGTTTAGTTTCAAAAAATGTTTTCTTTTTTATTTAAATGAAAAAAATCTTTCAGTGTCGAACCAACAAAAGATATGCAAGATTTGAGGTTTCTTCCTTTCTCTTTCGGCTTTGGGGAGATGTGCCTGGATTGAAAGACTCCACATAAAAGAAGATTACAGAAGCAACAAAAGAAAAAAAGAACTAAAAAGAAAAAAATAGTGAAAAGAGGGATTACAAAGGGCAAATTATGTTTTCTATATGCAATTTTTGAGACTATTTTCTAGAATTCTTCCCATCTTTTTTCTCTCTGATTTAGTTTATGCTTCTCTGGTTTTTCTAAGATATTTTGTATGCAAAGAGGGTTATTTGTTCTATTTTTCCTTAAACTATAAGTATTAGGACAATTCAAACTATGAACTTCAAATTTATTGAAAATTATTTTTTGAATATATCTTTTGTTCTGATAGTTTGGTCTCTTACACCAAAATTAACGATTATCACTCCCTTATTACATAACAACTGAAAGTTTACACAAACCCACAATAAATGCAAAGTGTTGGTATTAACTGTAGTAAAGAAAAAATTTCAAGTATAATTTTCTTATTTTGAAAAAATTTTAAGGTATGTAACCAAACATGATTATCTTTGTTAAATGAAAAAAATTCATCATCGATTTTATAGTTATGGACTAAAATTGTCCCAAAAAAAAGTCAATTAAGAGTATGCAAAAATTATAAAATTTACAAATGAACAGGGTGTATAGAAATAAATTTAAAACCTGTAACATTAAAATTTTACCCTATTATTTTGTTTTATGCTGTAACTGACACGGCGTGTAAACTGTTACCATGCGTGTCAGTCAACCACCAGTCACGCTAACGACCCTTTTAAAAAAAAAAACAAACAAGTGGATATGATGCGTCCAAATGTACAGGATATTCGTTTCAGCAATAGGGTAAGTGACGGAGCACTATCATTAATGCCCCCTTTTTAATTAAATCAATCCTTAAAAAGCTGAATACTAGCTTACATATGAAGCACGAGTTCGCATTAAAAAATTATTTTTGGTTGCTGAAGACGATGAAACCAAACATTCCAAGTAAAGTCAATAGAACTACATAAAAAGATTAGCAATGTCTATTTATACCAATTGGAGTTTGGCTAGAGCTCAAGACTAGAAGCATTTCACAATATTGAACTAGATTTTAAAAGTCAATATTTATAATACTTCTCTAGCTATATAGTGTAAAGGGTCATGGGAGAGAGAGTCCAAGCCTTGTCCTTCGCCGGGCTCAAGGAGCTCCCGGCGCACTTTGTTCGGCCAGACCACGAACGCCCCGAGAACACCAAAGCCGTCAAGGGCATGACCGTCCCCGTCATCTCCCTCTCTCAGCCACACAACGTTGTTGTTAACGAGATGGCCGCGGCAGCCTCCGAGTGGGGCTTTTTTCTGATCACCGATCACCGGATATCCCCTGCGTTGATTCGACGACTTCAAGACGTCGGTCGGGCATTTTTTGAGCTCCCCCAAGAGGAAAAGGAGGCCTACTCTAATGATCCATCTTGCGGGAGGTTTGAAGGTTATGGGACGAAGATGACCAAGAACCATGAGGAAAAGGTTGAATGGATAGACTATTTTTTTCACGTCATGGCTCCTCCATCTAAAGTTAATTACCAATTCTGGCCGGCAAATCCTCCTACATACAGGTTGGTAGCAGTATTCACACTAAATGCATCATTTCATCCCTACGGTCGAAATAAGTTCTTTTCTTTTCAATATCACTTTCAGGTTTATTTTTAGACTTTTTAATGATCGTTTTCCATTGTTAGACCGTTTAGAATGATGGTTTTAACTATTAATTATAATTATAGACAGTACAAAACTTTCACATATTACTGTAAAAAAATTATAATATAAAACTTTTACATGTTATAATTTTAAAACTAAAACTGTTAATTTTGACTGTTCTTTCAAACGGTCTCTTTGTTTTTTATGTTAAGTAGAGGTGTAAAATGGAAAAAACGCAGAGTAGAGTTTGGGAGGAAAAAAATACTATTGGGTAGTCTGCTAGGGTGGAAAAGTGAATGAAAGAAAAGATTAAAGAGACAAAAATTTTGAGAATACCCTTTCTTATAATGATATATTTTATAAATAAACAAAATATATATATGATTCTGATCGAGGTATTTTCAAAATTTCACAAGTTAAGAGAGGGTTTATCAAGAAACAGCACGGATGATCTTAAACTGGCAATTTATAAGCATGAACCGGTTAATAACTTCAAAATGTGCGGTACAAAATGTAAATCTCTCTTTATTGCTTGTGTTAAAGGTCAAAAGGTCTTATCATAACGACTAAGTCATTATATAATTGTTCCCGTTAAAGGCATAGTTTGGGATTATCGGTTGTTGTTAACTATGGGTTGTGTAGTGTTATTAATTAGATGAAATTATGCTTGTCAAACATCCTATCTTATGATTTATTAACCTTGACAATCCTATGATTTATTAACCTTGACAATCCTATGATTTATTAACCAGGGATACAGTGATAATTTTTTTTATAAAGGGCAACTAAAATTGAAAAAAAACTAAAAATTTTAAAATTTCAACTAACATGTGGCCCCACTCACCCGAACATGGTTCCATGGCTACATAATTATTTATATGTATGTATTTGTGTGTGTCTATATATATAACAGTATTGCAATATGGAGTGAGTAACAAGTAAATTTAGTACTTAAAATTAAAATGGTGCGTTTATTTAGAAGAAACGTGACAATATATATATATATATATACATGTTATAAAATGTGCACTAGTCGAACCATCTTCCTTGAAAATGATTAATACCATATAATAAACAATACATTATTTTTCTTTCTGGTTTTAGTACTATTTGAGGTGATTGACAATGATCAAAATGATTAATGAATATACTCCATTAATCAGCTGGAAATTAACCTAATAAATTTTGGTAGATCTATATATACATTCATACCAAAAGTAAACTAGTTATATATATATATATGTGTGTCTATATATATATATATATTACACCAATGTGGCACTGCAGAGAAGTAACCGAAGAATACAACAAGGAAGTGTTGAGAGTGATGGACGAATTGCTCGAGCTGCTCTCAGAGGGACTAGGCTTGGAAGGGAAGGCATTGAAGAGGAGCTTGGGAGGAGAAGAAATGGAGTTAGAAATGAAGATAAACATGTATCCGCCATGCCCACAACCACAACTTGCTCTTGGAGTTGAGCCTCACACTGACATGTCTGCTCTCACAATTCTTGTCCCAAATCACGTTTCTGGCCTTCAACTCTGGAAAGATGGCCATTGGGTGGCTGTGGACTACTTGCCAAATGCAATATTCATTCAAATTGGCGACCAAATTGAGGTTTTTCTTTTTCTTTAATGAACATGGATGATTTCAAGAAATCAAATAGAGTTAAATATGAAAATTAAAGTAAATATTTACATGTCTTCCACCTCTAAATATAATTCATAATTTTCCATTTAAAACACTATTTTGAACTATTGCGTCTATCAAATTTCGTTAATGAAGCTTCATGTGCAAACGGATTATATCAGATAGAGAGTTATACATCACTGTTTGATAGCTACTAATTACCAGGACTGATTTTTTTTCATTCTTATTATTGTTAATTGAACAAATTTCTCGAGTACCCGCTAATTTCATCACATTAGAAAAGACCACTTATTTAAAAATATACAGCCTCTGATATCTGATTTTTTTTTCTCATGTGTATAATGCAGGTCCTAAGCAATGAGAAATACAAGAGTGTTCTTCACAGAAGCCTGGTGAACAAGGAATGCACGCGCATGTCGTGGGCAGTGTTTTGTGTGCCACCTCACGAGACGATGATCGGACCTCTCCCGGAGCTTGTTGACGAGACCAAAAACCCGCCAAAGTTTTCGACCAAGACGTTTGCTGAGTTCCGATATCGAAAGTTCAACAAGCTCCCGCAGTGATGGTGTTTCCTATTCTAAATTGCCACTTCTTAGTCTGAGTCATTTTTCACTTTGGCGTCTTAATGTTGGCGTTGAACAATTAGTGACGTCTAATTATTGATTGTGCGTTATGAATGTTTTGTCAATATCCTACTAAGGACCTGTTAATGCTTTTGCTTCTAAGTAGTAAAATAAAGGTCTGTTTAGTAAATAAATTTGAATTAGTAATTTGATTTAAGTTAGTATTATTTGAATTAGGATTTCAGTTAGTGTGATTTGAATTGTTATCCGAATTGACGTTTGGATGTATATTTAAATTTTAATCTGAAAATGAAATAAAATTAGAATTTATGTTTGAAGAAGTAGTGAAAATAGTTTTTGATTTATTAATAAATCTAATAAAATCTTAGTGTTAATGATCCTAAAAAACATACAATATGGATATCAATTTATTCCTTTCTTCACTAGGAATATAATGAAAAAGAAAAGAAGTTATGATTTTTTTTCTCAAATATAAGAGAAAGAATTTCAGTTTTTACTCTAACAGAGATATCCGAGTATCAAAAGTTCAGGGAGAGTAGAACTTTGAAAACTTAAATTCTTGATACTATAAGGAGTCAGATTTTAGGGAAAACAAACTCGTATTAAAAGGATTCTTGATACTCAAATTTAAAGTTCATTGAGTACCAAAAGTATTCAAAACAAACAGCCCCTAAGAGAAGCAAGAGTTAAAGCTTTTTATTATTGTTTGGATGGTACAAAAAAAAAAGTGTTTTTTGATTCCAAATAAGCTTTTAAACCTATTTAGTTAAATAAGTCAAAATACTCTATTTGAGTTATATAATGTAAGAATATAGATAAAATTTATAATTTGACATTCATAAATATAAGTTTAAAAGATTACATAAGCTTTTCACAAACACTTCTTTTATAAGCACAAAAATTCTAACTTGTTTCAAAAATGCCTATAGAAGCTAAACATGTACATCATTTGTCCATGAAAACAGGTCCAAAAGTAGCTTTTAAGTTGAATAGTTAAAAGCACCTTATTTTAAGTCCCTATTCCAAACAGGCCTAACAATAATGTCGGTCAAGCCTTGTCCAATATGTCAATGTACTCTCTCCACTTGTCTTTTTATTTTTTATTTTTCTTGGGAATAAAAATTTTACAATCTTGAGTATAAACAAATTCTTAAAGCATGACTTAATTTTTTTTGTTTTTAAAAAAAGATATTTACTGTCAACAAAAATAAAATAAAAATAAAACAAAAATAAAACACTTAAAATGATTTGAGGGTATTCTAGACATTGTTGAGATTAAAATTCTTAATTTAAAGTTAAAAATTTTCATCTTTTTAATTTTCTATTTTTAGGTATTTTAGGCATTTTTGGGTCAAAATTAAGAGTCCAAAAGGAAAAATTTTATAAATTGGCACATAAAATTTAATATGAAGCTATGCATTCAATAAGATAAAAAACTAGATTTACAATGATTGTCAAAAAATCAATTTTAGTAAAACACTTTTTAATATTAAAAAAAAATACACTTCTTTTCTCTTTTTTAGATCCCTTTTACAAAGATTAAGGTGTAAAATGTGGCTTGGAGGCTCTTATAGCGAAGGATCTCCACCACCACTTATAGGGAATCTAATGAGGTTCATGGATTCGAATTTACGAATAGTATAAATTAATGTTTAAGGTCGAATTATTTTGTCTTTTGGGACAATTTGTGCCAGTATAAGCGTTTGTATTTCTCTTATTTACAATGCAACTTTTCCTTAAAAAAAAAAAAATCATTCTTGTAGAATCGCAATGCCTTCCCTAATTTTTCACCTTTCTTTCAACATGTATTCCTTTCTAGAAAGTACTAATCGTTTTATGTTGGCCGCAACATTAGCTTGAGGTTTGCTAAACAGCAACCATGACTTTTAGACAAGCTAAAGTTGGACCTAAAATATCAACTCATAGATTGCTTTATTGTATCGACTTTTGGTCCAGGTAGATTCCGACCCCAAATGTTGGCGGACAGTAGCTTAAATGTGCCATTTAACGTTTGTGCACGCTAAAGCATACGTTTTGGATTTCAAGGGCACATTGTTATGACCTAACGTATGAAGGAAAATTAAAGATAAATTTAGGTGAAAGGTCACAAATTTTATGTCATTGAATTTATGGCACAATTTCTCTATAGTTTGAATTTATATTACATTTGGTTGACCTTTTAAGTTTGACTTGTTTATTTGTGTGGTATAAATCAAAAGCTCCAATATTTAAGGCATGAATTCAAAAAGGAGGTTTTTTTTGGCATTCTTCAAATTTTTTCAAAATTTTAATTTAAATTTGTCCCATAAATAATAACACTACTAAATATGTCCACTAAGTTACGAAGATAATCCTCACATTTATTTAAGGCATGAATTCAAAAATGAGGTTTTTTTGTGGCATTCTTTTGATTTTTTCAAAATTTTAATTTAAATTTGTCCCATAAATAATAACAATACTAAATATGTCCACTAAGTTACGAAGATAACCCTCACATTTATCATGAGACAAAACCCAATTAAACTTGATAACTCAACAACAAAAGTATTCATGAACACCTTGGTGGTTATCATGATGGCCCATCTTTCCACCTCTTCACAAGTTTCCCATATTCTACTTTATGTTTCCCAATCCCTCGATTTAACGTTCTTGACCCTCTAATCTCCTAAGCAACCAACAAACAGATAAGATTTGAGAAAGAAAATCTTTGTTTCTTTCGCCATCTACATATGAAGAGAGTTTAAGTAGTGGAATTTGTACAAAATCTTCACTTCTTTTGCAATCTACAAATAGAGAGTTATGGTCTTTGAATTCTTGCAAATGACAGCTCCCTCCCTCCCCCTCAACAAATTATAGATAGTACTAAAATCACCAACTTTGATCCTCTCTTTTTAACCATTTTCAGTGATAGTGAACAATCCTTAAGTAGTAGATGTAATCTCTTATTCATGTAATAAATTTAGGACATATTTGGGTGCTTCAAATTGAGATTCCAACCACCCAATTTCAACTGCAAATAGTGTAAAACTCTCACAGGCTACAGTATGCAGTATTCTTTTCCCAAACACCATAATCACCACATAAGATTTTACAATGGGATGTTCTCGGAAAAATCATAGAGATGATACAAATTAAAGTTATCTTCATTATAGTGGTAACATTATTCGCTTAAAGATTTTGAAGTAGACGCATCGTGTGGAATTACATAGTTCAACTAAAATACGTAGTTACACAATTATTTATGCAAGCCATTTGAGTCCTTGTAACATAGCAGATAAAAAGAATTCAAAAATTTTATTTCTATGTTCAAATCATTTTGTTATAGTATTTTCTCTCACAAAAATTTAAATCTTCATTCAAATTTTTTATTCAAATCTATGAACCAAACGGACTCTAAGAATTCTTTATTATCTTTTCAAATAATACAGCACATATATATACAATTTTTTTTTTTCATAGAAAGGAAAACTAATCAAACCTAGAAATCAATCCTAAAGATTAGGCACGCAGGCCATGACCTATCAATTACTAGAAATTAGGATATTAGGATACAAATCAGCTAAAGGTTAGGAAATAAATTAGTCTTCTTAATATAGAATGATTGACTAAATCATTCTTTAATGCCTGAATATTCCAACACTCCCCCTTAAGCTGGAATGTAAATATTTGTCATTCCTAGCTTGTTCACCATGTCTTCAAAATTTGGCTTGTGAAGGCTCTTTGTTAAGACGTCGGCAGTCTGTTCCTTAGTTTGAATGTATACCATGCAGACAATCCCTTTATCAATTTTTTCCTTGCTAAAGTGACTGTCAACTTCTACATGCTTCGTTCAATCATGATGAACTAGATTATGTGCGATGCTAACAGCTGCCTTGTTATCACTAAAGAGCTTCATAGGAAATTCATTAGAGATCTTCAATTCTTCTAATAATCTTCTAAGCCATATCGCCTCACAAATCCCGTGTGCAAGTGCTCGAAATTCTGCCCCTGCACTACGTCGAGCCACTACCGATTGCTTTTTACTTCTCCAAGTCACTAAGTTACCCCAGACATACGTGCAATATCCTGAAGTTGATCTCATGTCCACAGAGGAACCTGCCCAATCGGCATCAGTATAGACTTCCACCATCATGTGACCTCCCTTCTTGAAAAACAAACCTCTTCTAGGAGTACCTTTTAGATACCTTAGAATTCTATGGACTGCCTTGAAGTGTCTTTCCTTAGGCATGTGCATGAATTGGCTAACAACACTTACTGCAATGGCTATGTCCGGACAAGTATGTGATCGGTAGATAAGTTTACCTACAAGTCTTTGATACTACTCTCGATTAACCTCTTTACCAGCCTCAAGCCCGAGTTTAACATTCGACTCCATAGGTGTCTTAGCTGGTTTACACCCCAGCATACATGTTTCCTTTAGAAGATCAAGTATGTACTTTCTCTGAGAAACAACAATTCCTGCACCACTTCTAGCAACTTCCATGCCTAGAAAGTATTTGAGAGCACCTAGATCTTTTAACTCAAATTCACCTGCTAGATACCTTTTTAATGACTCCAACTCTATGTGATTATCACCAGTAATAATTATATCATCTACATACACTATAAGAATGGCTCTTTTTCCTTTCTTAGAATGTTTGTAGAAAAGAGTATGACTCGACTATGCTTGTTGAAATTCTCGACCTTTTACAGCTCGTGTAAATCTCTCGAACCACTCCCTTGGAGATTTCTTTACGCCATATAGTGATTTCCTCAATTTACAGACCAGATTACCCCCTTTTTAAAACCCCAGAGGATCCATATACACTTCTTCATGTAAATATCTATTTAAAAAGGCATTTTTTATATCTAACTACTGAAGAAGCTAATCAAGATTTGCCACTAGAGATAAGAGAACTCTAACTGAGTTGAGTTTTGCCACGGGGGAAAATGTTTCTTTGTAGTCTAACCCATATTTTTGAGTGAAGACTTTAACAACAAGCCTCACCTTGTATCGGTTAGTACTACCATCAGCATTGAACTTGACTATGAATACCCATTTGCATCCCACTGTTTTCTTTCCATTGGGCAATTCCACAATCTCCCATGTACCATTCTTCTTTAATGCTCCCATTTCTTCCTGAATAGCCAATCTCCACTTTGGGTCTGTAAGAGCCTCCTTAATATTTCTTAGTATCTCAATCTTGGTCAGAGTAATGGTGAAGGCTGAAAACTTTGGAGATAACTTCTCATATGAAATAAATTTTGAAATGGGATGTTGTGTACATGATCTTGTACCTTTCCTGTGAGCGATGGGTATGTCCAAATTAGAATTCAAGTCCTCATTCACTTTACTACCAGAGGGCTCAAAACTTGGGAGAGGAACCTGAACCGGGTCAGATGCTTGACCTTGTTAGATATCAGGTTTGTTACTATTTTGAGAACGATTCCTACGTGAATAAACAAGCAACTGTGGGACTTGAGGATTATCTCCTCCTATTTCCAACATTTTTCCTTGTTCTAATTGTGGCATTATAGGCTCGACTATAATGGGTAGGGAAGGAGGTGACAAGTTTAACTGGTTAGGACTAGGCTCATCCCAAGACTCATCTTTCTCTAGAATCTCCCCCTGAACATAGGACTTTGGGAAAAATGGTTCAAATTCATGAAATGTGACATCCATTGACACAAATACTCGATAAAGGAAAGGTAAGTAACACTTATAACCCTGTTATGTGGATGGGTACCCAATGAAAACACACTTAGTTGATTTTGGGTCAAGTTTTGAACAATTTTGGGAATGGACATGAACAAACGTTGTACAACCAAAGGTTTTAAGAGGAAGAGAAGAGAAAGACTAGAATAATGGATAGATTTAAAAAAGGACAGACATAGGGGTCTTGAACTTGAGTACTTTTGAAGGCATGCGGTTTATAAGATGTAAGGCTGTTAGAATAGCTTCACCCCAGAGATATTTAGGAACATACATAGTGAACATAAGTGCTCTAGCAACTTCAAGTAGATGACGATTTTTCTCTCAATTACACTATTTTGCTGTGGTGTGTCTGTACAAGAACTCTGATGAATGATGCCATTGGTCGCTAGATACTCACCTAAGATGGATTTGAAATATTCTTTTCCATTGTTAGTGTAACGCCCCCCTTCCAGACGTCACAGATATCGTTACATTCATTTGTTAAAACTGAAGCAAACTATTGTAATTGATAACATGTATTTGAAATCATAATTTAGAAAAGCATTCCCAGGATCTTTACATACATTTTTTTTTATAGAAATATACAAAAATACAAATACTATTTATAAGAAATCATAATCTTTCTTAATTAAAACAATTTGCTTTTCCATAGTCATATAAAAACTTTACACAATAATAATTTAACAAATTCACTGCAATAACAAATTAAATACCTAGCATTCATAAAATTTCTATAACTCTTAACATATTAATCAAATCATCACCATATATTACAGCCCTTTTCTTAACACATATATAAACTTCTTTACCAAATTTCGTGAAATAACACATGCATATACATTAAAAATAACACCCACACAAATGTGCATAAAAGCAGTCATCAATAAATTTACAGTGAGTGATGGAGAGTAGAAAATTCATAACTTTTTATATAAAATTCAAAATATCGTGAGACTTGGGGGAAATCACATAACACATGTATATATATCATACTAAAAATTTATAGTAAAATAAAATTCATAACTTAATATAGGGAAAATCAAAATAACATGAAACTTAGGGAGAAATCATATAACTCATGCATACATAAAAAATTTCAGAGAAAAATAAAATTCATAGATGAAGATATGGCAATCGGTTTGAAGAGAAGAAAAATTTCAGAAATGCTAACAATTTAACTCATACCTTAGAACAAATCCTTCTTCAAGCTCCTTCGAAAAATCCAAAGAAATTTTTGAATATTTTTAATAATAATAACAGAAAAGAATTTTGAGAGGATGAATAAGAAGAGAGGATGGGAGAGAAAAAAAATCGAGAGAGAGAGAGAGAGAGAATACGTGAGAGAAAGAGAGAGAGAAATAAAAAGTTTGTCTGAGAAAATTTTTGCTATCTTGGAATTAAATTTCAAAAATAAGGAAAACTTATCCCCTTAAAACGCATCAGAATTTTCTGATTAATTGAAAGGCAAAATTCGTGGGAAGAGGAGTGGTTTGAGGAAAAAGAGTCAAAACTTCCCAGAACGGATCAAGTTGCCATATATCGACTTTGTAAAACGGAAAAAACTTATCCATTAAATTCAATAAATAGAAAAGTCAAACGTTTCATTACCAAATTAAACAATTCATCCCATAATTATGATATTTAATCAGCATAAAAAGTCCATAAATAAATTTCATCTTATCACAATTTTGTAAAAATTTCTGCTGACTACTTGTCAGCTGTCATCGGCCTATCGATCTCAGGAGTTCGGCCTGCCGATCTCAGAAGTCCGGCCTACCGATGATATACCATCGGCTTGCCGTTCTGAGGACATCATTTCGGCCTGCTGAACTTAATAGTCCGGCTTGCTGCACTGCCTTAACACTCAAAATTCATTCATAACATATAATTGTCCATAAAAATATAATTAACACATAACATTAATGACATGAACATTTGAGCACATCAATTCCACGCGAGCGTCACCTGTCATAACACTTAAAATAAAATGGTTAGCACCATTTATCATATATCATAGCACTTATCATGAGTATATCACTTAACATCATCATTAATATAACATAACATTTAACGTCGTTATTTATCAAAGCATTATCCGTTACATCAAATTAGGCGGGCGTTACAGTTAGTTCTCAAGACTTTGATTGAAGTTTAGAACTGATTTTTTACCATGGAGTGAAAATTTTGAAAAATTTTTACAGCCTCTGATTTTTCTTTGAAGAGATAGACCCAACATACTCTAGTGTGGTCATCGATAAATGTAATGAACCATCTAGTACTTGAAATATTTTTTACTCGAGAAGGCCTCCAAATGTCACTATGAATAAGGGAAAATGGATGAGACTCTTTGTATGGTTTGGCTGGAAATGATGTTCGTGTATGTTTGGCTAATTGACAAATCTCACAAGTAAAGGAATTGGGATTTTTATTGATAAACAAGTCTAGAAACAAACATTTAAGATAATGAAAATTAGGGTGGCCTAGCCTACGATGCCACATTATTATATCCTTATTGGAAACAGAAGAAAGACTATTCTCAGCCATAGTAGCCTACCTCTCCACACGATCACCATTTTTGAAATAGTAAAGTCCACCAGCCTCCTTAGCAATGCCAATCATCCTCTTCGATCCCTGCTCCTATATTTGACACAAAGTGGCAGAGAAATTAGTAGTGCAATCAAGATCTTAAGTTAGTTTGCTAATCGATACAAGGTTGCATGCTAATTTGGGAACATGAAGTATAGAATGTAGAACAAGAGATTCTGACAACTGAACAGAACCTTTTCCAGCAACAGAAGAGAACATTCCATCTGCTATTTTTACCCTTAAGGTCTCACGACATGGTGTATAGGTGTAAAAAAGAGATGGATTACCTGTCATATGATCTGATGCACCAGAATAAAATATCCAAGGAGTTTGTTTTTGCACGTGGAGGGGAGTACCTTGATGAGCAAAATTACTCGTGGCAGTGTTGGACTTCGTCACACTTTGCTGATTCAGCAGTTTGCATAACTACTCGAACTGATCCTTGTTCAGAAACACTCCAGTGTTGTTTGGTTCATTAGACTTCTCCTCTAAAGCTTTTTGAAAAACCTTGGATTGACTCTATCTTCGTGGTTTTGCATCTGTAGGTCTCCTGTGAAGGTTAGCATTTTTCTCAGGTATGGCCGAGTCTATTGTAGTGAGAGCACCGCGGACGCTGATTGGATTTCTAGTCTCCAATGGGTCAGTTGGCACTATTTTTTGTGACAAGTACAGTGTTGTTTATAGGTCTTTCGCTCCCTGAGATTTCGTGTGAGTCCTTTTTATCCCTAAGCATAACTCGGCGCCTACTTGCTTCACGCCTCACTTCTGTAAAGGCTTCACCAATAGATGGCAGAGGTCTTCGGCCTAGACTCCGTCCACGAACCTCGTCAAGTTCCTTGTTGAGACTAGCTAGGAACTCATACAAGCGTTCCTTCTCCAGATGTTTCTTAAACTTCATGTTGTCTTCCAAATCACCCTAATCTGCCTCATAATGTATATCCAACTCCTACCAAAGTGTCTATAATGCATTGTAGTATTCAGTGATATCCAAATTACCTTGTCAAATATCATTGAGTTTATTCTTTAACTCGAAAACTTGTGAGGCATTTTCGAGGTTTGAATAATTCTCCTTGACAACATCCCATATTGCTTTAGCAGTTCCAAGAAACAAATAGGTACGGCTGATATGTGGCTTCATTGAGTTAATCAGCCATGCCATAATAAGCAAGTTATTAAGTTTTCAATTTGCGTAAGTTGAGACCTTTTTGTTTGGACACTGAATCTCACCGGTGATGTAACCAAGTTTTCCTCTTCCTTTGATTACCAACGAGACAGATTGGGACCATTGGAGGAAATTCTTACCATCCAACCTGTGACTTGTGATATGTAGTGACGATCCTTCTCCAAAGGGCTGCGCGACCAGGGACGAACTGACTCGATTGGAGTTAGCAGATGAAGACGCATCTTTACCCAAATCAGTCTTAGAACTCATTGTTATATGAATGACAGCAACGTAAAGAGGAAAAGAAAACGACAATGAAGCGGTATTTTTGAGCAACCTGGCTCGGATACCATAAAACTGACTTTGAGAGAAAAATGATTAAGAATTCTTCATTATCTTTTTAGAATAATACAACACATATATATACAGTTTTTTTTTTTTTTTTTTTTTTGCATAGAAAGGAAATCTAATCAATCTTAGAAATCAATCCTAAAGATTAGGCATGCAGGCCATGATTTGTCAATTACTAGAAATTAGGATATTGGGATATTAGGATACAAATCAGCTAAAGATTAGGAAATAAATCAGTCTTCTTAATATAGAATGATTGACTAAATCATTCTTTAATGCCTGAATATTCCAACACAATTCATCATCACATTTAACCGTCACCAAAAATAAACATATAAAAAAGTCATGACTTTGCAACCATTCACAATGAAAGAGATGAAAAACACAAATCAAATCATTGACCAATTTTGGGTTCGTGAGAAAATTAAGTGACATGTCATAATTTTGGGTTTTTGCATTCATGTCACTTCTTCTTACATCATGTTTTGTTGGCCTTTAAATAGTTTATTTGTAATCCATGGCATAAATCCAAAGATAAGTAGGCTTTCTATGGGGAATTTTTATGATAGAGGAGACAATTGTACTCCACTGGTGGAGCATTTTAGCCATCGCATTAACTTTTTAATGGTTGATCTGTGGCTGGAAACAGTTTTGTATCACGTGCTGAAAATTTTTAACACAAACAATCGTAGATCAGACCATTAAAATCCTAATCTAACAACTAATAAACCATGTTCCATCGGTGGAGTAAAATTGTTTTCTCCACTATAAGAATTCCCTTTTCTATGGGATCTTCAAAATATCTCAATTCAAAAAATAAGGAAAAGGCCAAGGAACAAGAATATATGACAGAGAAAAGAAAATGAAAAACTAAAAGACTGAGAAAGCACACACCTCTCTTAAGAGAGCCAACGAGTGAAGAAGCCCATCGATAGACTGGGGCCCATTAACATAATAAACAGGTTGTTTCACAACCGAAAGTGCTGTCTCGATGTCAAGAA
Source organism: Artocarpus hirsutus (assembly GCA_946598075.1). Classification (NCBI taxonomy): domain Eukaryota; kingdom Viridiplantae; phylum Streptophyta; class Magnoliopsida; order Rosales; family Moraceae; genus Artocarpus; species Artocarpus hirsutus. Next base: position 9,544 of record CAMOHE010051849.1, on the reverse strand, counting down.
AGCCGACATCCACCATCCTCTTTAATACTCTGGCTTGGAAGTTTTTCCCTCTGTTAGACAAGCAAAAGTTAAAGTTGGTCTTTTAATCAATCTTCAATCTTATTTTTCCTTCTTCTCTTTTTGAGTAAGAAACACCAAATAATTTTGTGAAACAGTAACCAAGCAAAAAAGAGTAAAACAACGAAGCTATCTATACAAATTCAGGAACTACAAGGGATTACAATTAATAATGCAAAAACAATAGTTTTTGAGAGAAAATAATCCATTATTGACAACCATGAATTATGGGGTCATTTTTTATTCTATACCCTCCATCTTACGCTTACTAGAGATGTATACCATGTGTTTTTGGATGTTGTCAACATTGTACATTGGATGTCAATTTCATGTCAAATGTATACCTTTCCTTGGTCGACTACTAGTTTCAATCAATTAAATAATCCTTTAAAAATTATCACCAACTTGTTCACTCTACTCCTCACAATTAGTAGAGTGATAATTTAAGCAGTGACCATAGGAATTAGAAGGTATAAATTTCATATGAAATTGAAATCTCAGGACACATGGTTCAAAACATTAATAATGAATGGAATATACCTTTAATAAGCTTCAAATGCAGGATATACAACAGTAATTAACACTTAGTAATTATATATCAAGAAGATTAGCACCAAAAGACCTGGTAGTATCCGTGAAAGGGGACCGAAATTCTGGAGCAGGTATAAGCGCAAGCAGTGCAGACTCCCCCAAAGTTAGAAGAGATGGGTGCTTTCCAAAATAGAAAAATGATGCTGATTCAATGCCATAAATACCATGTCCCGAATATATCTGTAAATGTAACGCACCCTTATCTCTGTTGCATAATTGCAACTATCATTGTAAACGGGAAAATCATATTTATCAAGTGAGGAGGAAAAGCAGAAATTGTCATCTTTAAACCGGACCTTTTCCTGCACAAGCAGCATGGTGTGTTATTCCTAGATTGAACGGATAAATTTAGCAGACCAAGGGACGAAGGAACCCTTATACTCACAATAGGGCTAGCATAAACTAAGCATCTCATGCTAGGCTTATTGCAGTTTTCTCAGGTATTACGATCAGCTAAAGAATTAAGGCTGGCTTACACTAAGCCAAGTGTAGGTTTGTTACGAAAGGCATTGCGGTGTCAAATGGTCAAAATTCACTTCTCTTGACTGGAAAGCCCTCAGAATAAAACATCAAAGGAGTTAAGAATCATTTATATTCAAAACACAAGCTTTCTGACCTATTCTTTAAGAAAAGAAATGAAAATTTTCCGCTATTATTGGCAAATTACCTATAATTTAAGCATGTGTTGCACTTCATCTCTGGTCTACAAGCTAGATAAACATCAATTCGTAGTATTCAGTGGTTGAAGGATATTCAGGACAGAAAATAGAAATGCAGATACCAGTTCAAGCAATTCCAGTTTAGTGATATGCAATGTCAAGTGTAGTCCGTTTTATAAAAATTTTTCTTCTCTAGTATTAGATTTCATTGTGTTTAACGTCTTTGGATCGAATGCCATGTACCCAAGTCAGCATTTAAAAGCTTCGAAAGGCGGGGACAACTGTTAATGCAATGATTTCTAGCAGATGGCATTGGTGATTTTGAACAAACTGCCCATTTTGTAGTACCTTACAACTAAGTCTACAATATCTCATACATGAACGCTACAACTTCAAAACAAAATCTACTAAGTTAACCTGTGACCTGTCCGCCACAATATAAATAAATAAAAGAAGTATACTAATTTGACCTTATTTACATAGCAGCTCAATATTCACCTCTTAGATATTGTCCTCTCCAAGGCTACTAACAGAATCATCTCAACCATTTTTCTTGGAATGTTCTTTCGCGTTATTGAGAAAAGTACATTTTAACAAGCTGCCAAGACGGATTCATAACAGTAAGAAATCTAATGGAAAGGATAGAGGAGACATCAAAACAAACAAGCACCAAGCTCAACACACAATAATAAATTGAACTCCTCAATCGACAATATATATATCAATTAGAAGAAAATTCAGAAAGTGATTTATTCCAAGCAACATAGTAGATGATAATTGGCCCCATTATACATCCACCAAATATACTTTCATAACAAAAACAAAGCATAAGCCATTTAGAGTTAACAATCTTAAACAGGCTAGGGAAAAAGGATCTAGAAAATTATTATCGGAACAACAAACACCCAGCTGCATGTGTTCTAGGCGCCCAGTAAAAAGGAAAATAAAAATAAAGTAAAAAATAAAAAAAATAAAAAGAGTTCTCTAAAACAAGTTTTAATGGACAGGGTAATCTTGGTAAAAGAACATTTTACATGTGCCACATAAATTAAAACTGTCCCCTTCTTCCACCTTGAACTTCATGGTGAGATCGAAATTGTATTTGTAGCTTAATGGGAGAATTATAATGCCAATACAAACAGTAAGCAAGTTAAAATTCGAAATAACATACATCTAACGGCCATTCGATATAAACTATACAAAAACTGCTCAACCACCAAACATTATCTAGGTCCTGAGATCTGTTGTGAGGAGACATAGGACAAAAAAGTGTGCGATTCACTTGCTGTGCTTTGGGAAGAAGCTTTTGCTTGTGGAGACAGCTCTGTATCATTCTGATCTGCTGCCTCCTCTATCATAGAAGCCTCAGTGAACCGACGACCATAAAAGCGCAAGAAATTCAAAGACTCCAACCTTGGCTGACCAACAGGCATCCCGCCTTCCAACATGCTAACAACAGAAACCATATTAGGCCTCAGTGCCGGTTCCTCATGAACACAACACAAGGCTATGCGCACTAAATTTTCCACCTCTTCACTTGTCGCCCGCCCCTCAAGCCTTGGATCAACAAGCTCCAAGTACCTCCGTTGCTCATGCATTTCCAGCGCAAATAGAGGAAAATAAATGAGTCCTGAAGCTGAGGAAGATGATGAAGCAGCACCGCCGCTGTTATTGTCATTCACGCTATGGCTTTGTGACCGCAAAGAACAATTTTTCCTTCCACTTACAAGTTCAAGCACAACCATTCCAAAACTGTAGACATCAGTTTTTTCTGAGATAGCAGCATTTGTAAGCCACTCGGGTGCAAGATAGCCACGTGTGCCTCTCATTGTTGTGAAGAGACTGGACTGCTCGGGGCTTAGAAGCTTTGAGAGCCCGAAATCGGAGATTTTCGCCTGAAATTGATACTGCAATAGAATGTTCTCTGGCTTGATGTCACAATGAATTATTTTTTGTTCACAGCCACTATGCAAGTATGCAAGTCCACGCGCTGTCCCAAGGGCTATATCAAGCCTCTCTTGCCATTCTAACACTGGTCCATTTCCAAAAAGGGTTCGGTCCAGTGAGCCACGATTCATATACTCATAAACTAAGAGACGCTGCCTTCCTTGAGCACAGAACCCTTTCAACTTGACCAAATTCGCATGATGAATATTACCAATAACTGCAATCTCGGTGCAAAAATCCTTTTTCCCTTGAACACCTAAATTGGTTATCTTCTTTACTGCCACAACAGTTTTATCAGCTAGTGTTCCCTTGTAAACAGAACCAAATCCCCCTGAGCCAATCTGGGTGCTAAAGTTATCAGTAGCCTCCTCTAGCTCTTCATAGTCAAACCTTTTAGGTAGCCCCGGGATGTAGAAGACATCCAGATCTCCTGAAGAAAATGATCTAGCATTGCCTAATGTTATCTCTTTAGTCTTGGAAAGTCTCAATCTTCCCCACAAGAGGTAACCTAGAACTACCAAAAGAAAGAAGCCAGTGAAAGGTAAAAGCACAAGAGCAACTACAGGAAGCTTTCGTCCTTGGTCTCTGGAGTTGTTACTGTTGGTGTCTAGTTGGGTAGGGTTTGAAAGAACTTTAACATAACCCAACAGGTCAGTTTGACCTGAATCGCTTGAAATAATGGACCCTAACTCCTTTTCGAGCATGTAACAAGAACCTGATGAATTTTCATAGAAAATTCCTAAGCAAGAACAGTTACCCTTGCAGAGATCTTGACAAATTGACAAATCAACGCCAAAAATAGGCTGGGAGAAAACATTGGTAAAATAATCCATACCGTAGCCAAGTCCCAGATACAAAACAGAGGATGAATTCGGTTGAGTAGTTTGATTGGTCAAGTTACAACCAACGGGCAAAGAATAAGATCTATCACTCGGTTCACAACCACTTCCGTTCTCAGTGATTCCATGGAAGCTCGATGGACATGAACATAATGGATTAGTTGATCCAGAACCTGCAGTACACAACCCAAGTCTTCCACAAACGAAAGGAATCCGACAGCCATCAATTGGCCCCACAAATTCCTGCTTCAAGTTGACACCAGACCAGCTACTGACAATAAATTGGCCAGACACACCAAGCTTTGCAAATCGGAAATCTGATGGAGACAAAATCACCTGAATCACAACTTCCGATTCATTACGGCCAAACAGGAAAAGACCTGTTCTGTTTATTGCCATATATTCCACTACGTAAATCGAATTCATATAAGCCTCAATATGCATTGACAACTTCCAATATGTCTGTCCATGCCATTGCAATATTGCATCGGAAGCAGTAATTGCAAGGTAATAATCACCAGTTGAGATATCATCATCAGGTGCAGAGCCATTCAGAGATGTCCCGGCAGCCAAGCGTTGTCCAATCACAATCGTGTCCGTCGGATGGTCAAAACTTTCCCAGAGACTGCCATTGGATTGATCAAGCAGTACAAGATTACCCATTTCAGTCAACAATAATGCAGAAACTGAAGACCTTAATGGTGGAGTTGACCATTTTGGGTTGCCACCCTCATCGGCAATGCTAATCCCTTTAACTGTAAGATTCATTGTACCAGAACTCGAGATTGGAGCATCGCGATTTGCAGACCAGATGATGGTGTTGGATGCCGTGTGAATGACACACAAGTAGAAGTTGGGATATTGGGCGCTGGGATTCGAAATAGCGGCTTTGAATGTTCCATTCCGAGAGGACAAGAAGGCACCAGCGTTGTCAATGAACAAAAGGTTTGAAGCAGTGAAAGTTGGATGTATGAATTCCGAGGAAGTAAAGCCAGAGACAACAGAAAAGCAAAAGAAGATACAAGAAAAGAGTAAGAAGGATCCCATGCAGGTGTCTTATGTGATGAAGATGGAGAGAAAACGAAACAGGCTTGATGAAAGGGTGTATTTTTTGAAGAATGGGTTTTGTCGACTTTGGTTCTTTCCATTTGATTTCTGTCTCCACTACTGAATTTTGCAATGCCGTTGACTTTCTCTCTCTCTCTCTCTCTCTCTTCAACCAACTTGACGTTAATTTCGTGCTAACATCATCTGGGGATGTAAAGATATAAAAACTGCAGTGCCGGGTCAGACCTAACATGTCTCTCTCTCTCTCTCATGCAGTTATAGCCGGGAGCCTTTGTCCCTACACGGACTTCACCCTCTTGTTTTCTCCAAAACGTTGTAAGCACATTCATTGTTCCAAGTTTCAATCTCTCATTATTTTATTTCCTCCCATTATTGAATAAGAGGTATAAGTTATAAAATATAGAGATTTCGGTGCCAGCATGATCTCACGAGGTGTTAGTTTATCACTTGGACCATTCTTGTCCACTTTCATGCACCTGTTCTGCATCCTATTCTTCCTCTCCGTTCTTCACATATTTTATTCTCAATGATTTTCCCAACTCCCTTAAAATATATTTTAAAATACGTACACACCCATTGTTACAACTTGTACACAAGTTCAAAAAATTTTAATATATAATTATAATATTGATAAAAGAAAAGGAACAGCTAAATTTGCCAAAGTAAAATAAAATAAAATAAAATACAAACAAAACCTATAAAAGCAAAATCGTCAAGTAATTATTTCCTGTATAAAACAACGGCTCAATTTATTTCCCTTTATTCTTCTTATATACTGATATGCCCACTATCATGACTTGAATACGATTTTGAAAAACCAATATAAAATTCAAAGATAAGAACCACCGCCCAATACAAAACTCCTTTTCATTGAGTAACGTCATCAAACATTTGGTCGGCATTAAGCCCAGTTGCAAGAAAGTCCACATTACCTGCTGGGTGATGGTGCTGCCACCGCCGCGGGCCGAAAACGACACCGTGGCTCGAGCAATGCCGATAGGGTCGACCGTAGGCAACAATTGCTTCCCACACATGCGGTGGAAAAGGGCTCGTCCTGGCCTCGGCCTCTACGCAGAACCCGACGAGGTTCCGCCATAGGTCGGGGAAGCCGGGCAGAAAAACGGCGGAGAAGGGACGGAGGACGAGGAGGAAGACGGAGAAGGCGAAGAGGATGAGAATTTGGGGAAATTGGGAAGATGTTGGAGAGTGGCGAGGAGGGAGTGAGCGGACTCGGAGGGAGACTGAGTTGGAGTTGGGGGTAGGTGAGAAGAGAAGAATTGGATTTGGAATTGAAGAGGTGGAGAAGGGAAATGGGAATTTTGATGGGTTTGGTCTGGGATGGGAGAGATTTGGCTGGTAATGTGGGTTGAATTTTAGGGAGAGGAGAGGGAGACTTATTTGAGTGTGTGTGGCGGTTAAGCTCATGCCTTGTACACTAACATTTGTCTTTTAGGCAGGAAACTGCAAGCTACAGTCAAGACCTATGGACAGTAATCTATTTTTTTTTTTTTTTGCAGTTTTGCTGGTTTTTTTTTTCCTCTATCTCTCGTAAGAATAGGACCGAGGGAAATAACAGGTTTGTTATTACTAATTAAAATTAAATTTTATGGAGAAGTTGTTAGAAGTCTAATTACAAATTTCTCCAACCCTAACCTCAAATTTACCCAAAAAAGAAATTTATCTTAAATTAAAAAATCATCTCTCCCCTTCCTCCCTCTTTCTCATCAATGATGACGGTGTGGCTTCGGCGAGGTTGTGGCAATGACAAGATGGCGACGACAATTGTGACTCCATCGTGATACATCTATTGGATCTTCTTCGCTACTACGTCGAATCTCATCACTGCTTGGTCTCGATCAAGGAGAAAAAGTCGACACAGCCAAACGAGGATAGGTAAGAGGTTGGATTTTGTAGTGGAGTTTTCTAGCGTGGTGTTTCAAGTAGGTCCAAAAATGCAATGGTGTTGCAAGGTAGCTCCTTATGTGGTTCTTTTTGCCCGTCGTTGATTCGTCGCTTCTTCGAGGCATAACAACAACAGCAACTTGAAGATGTCCAATTGATAAAAACATGGGAGAAAGAGAGGGAAAGTGAGAGAGAGGGATAAGGTGGCAATTTGAGTCATAGCATAATAACATGATACAAAACCCACATAGTGCTATAAATTTGTGTTAAGGTTGTGTTGGAAAATAATACACAATGGAATTTTAAAAAAATTTTAAATCAAAGTCTTTTCCGAATAACAAGTTTGACACACTAAGTACATAAATTAATAAAAGATCTTACATATCTCTTTAGTCGACCAAAGATTATAGAAACTCTGACTGGAGAAGAATGTTCCGAAAGAGCTTCAACCAACTAGTCTTACATACTATTCTCTTTCCACAATCTGAATACAGGTGGTCGCATATCGTACAATTATTTCTCCAATGACTCTCCTTCCAACCACTTGAGAAAACCAAGAGTTAAGGTTCTAGATGTTGAATAATAGCTCTCTCGGAGTTTCAGAGTTTCTCTCACTAGGAAATTTACTCTCTACTTCTCAAATGATATGAGGAACAATAAAAATAGTTCCCTTTATATAATAGTCAAATTTGGGGTTAATCCCTATCAAATTAGACTTTAAAATTTGACTTTGTATCAACTTTTGAAAAAAAATGTGTCAAAAACTTGTAACAGATTATCATAGGATCTGCTTACCAACCTGTGTAATCGGCTTATTAGACTGCCTTCACTGGCTTGTCGAACTTAGCAATCAATGTGCCGACCGAGCGATAATCTAGAATTCTTAAAATATCTTATTTCACACGAGAATCTTTGATAGAGCCTCAATTTTAATTCAAATAACCCAATAAAGAAGTTATATGATTAAAACAGTCATATATAGATAATCTCATAGCAAATAAAATATTATCTAAATAATTCAACATGTTTATTTTGAATTAATTCACAAAATTAATTCAACCAATAAACTAAGATGAATTATTGAATACAAGCTATCGAATTTCAGATAATCTAATAATTAACATAAGTGACCAAAATATAGGAAAAACATGCTGTATTGTTAAAAGAATAATTATGAGCTAGTAAATGGGACCTAATGGACATATATAAATCAAGCTTCTATAATTATAAAATAACATATCCTAGATACATATATTTTATAATAGTCAACTCTATCACTACTCCACTAAAAGCTTAGAGCTGCACTCTCAAATTATATAAAATTATGAAGCTTCAATAAGCTAATCATCTATGATATATCATAATATGTAATATCCCTATAGGATATTCATAGTTAGCTTAAGGATAAATTCTATTTTACCTTCCTTGTTATTTTTATCTCATGTTCCATTATTTCACTATTGAAATACTTATTATTCATAAATAGTATATCATTAGGTTATACCTATATATCCAAACGTTTGAGCACTTGAGCCTTCTAATTAAGGATAATGCTTATAAAAGAATATCATTAACCCTACAAATGAGCTATGGATCCTTATCTTTGAATAACGAGTCTACGTCTGAAACACCCGTTATTTTAACGGGTATGATTTTTGGTAAAATCATATGAATAAAAATATCACTTTAGTATTTTTACTAAGTCACCGTAGTAAATTTTTTAAATCTACCTATCACTCACTTATATCAGCCTTGTCCCACTACATTAATGCTCAATTAAATAGCATCCTTATCATTTGGAGACATAGAATTAATTCACCTCAACTACCAGAAGACATCGATATATTTTCTCAACCACCTCTTTAATGCTTCCTTCATCTTCTTCTACAACTTGTCCCATGTGTCCCCTCAATTATGTTGACATTATTTGCTAAAAGTCTCCGTGGGAGACATGATAACATTTTCTTTGAATGCTCATTTAATTCTATCCCGCTCCTCAATTAATTCGATGCCTATATATTCAACCATCACCACTATCTTCTCTAGTTTCTCATTCTCTCATTTCTCACTTCAATTTTCAACTAAAGACACAAGACATAAAGCTCTCTTTGCAACCATGACAACTATAATTTCCAGCCACGTTTGAAGTCATTTTGGAGTCAATACAAGCTTGGTTTTTAACCCAAACTTTGGTGTTTTTTCAAAGGAGTTTTGAGGTAGGTTTTCTTAAATTCAAACTTGGCTTTAGTATGTGTTTTCTCCATGTTTAATGCATGATTTTCGTGTTCCAAGTTCATGCAAATTTCTAATTATGTTAGCATATATATTTGAGCATTTATGAACAAAACTTGAGTCCTAAGTTGAAACCGACAATCAACCCTTATTTTGGTTTGATGATAATTTTGAACTCATGTGAATATGTTTATTATGATTATATAATGCATGCTGTATATTTTAGAATGGTTTTGAGATGTTGAACAA
>CAMOHE010051848.1:0-27160 GCA_946598075.1 Artocarpus hirsutus | reverse complement strand
TAAATAAAGCACATAATTTTGTGTATTCACAACATTAATTTTTTCTAAAGTCCTACGGCTGAAATTGGCCTCCAAGATCGAAACGCCTAATCGAATTTGAAATGGAACCACGACCTGATGCCTAACAAGAAGCACGAACCTTGGTATGTGAGGATGCCACAATCAATTATGGACGGACTAATTGATAAGTCTATGAACGCCACGGAATCTTCCGATAAGTTTGAATAGTTTGTTTAGGAACCCAAGGTTCGTGCTTCTTGTTAGGCATCAGGTCGTGGTTCCATTTCAAATCCGATTAGGCGTTTCGATCTTGGAGGCCAATTTTGGTTAGGGTTGCGTCAGTTCTTAGCGTGGTTCATATCACCATGGGTCAATTTAATAAATACCACTTCTGTGGGACCACTTTTGATTTCTACAATTTCTTTGAAAAAATTTGAAACATACCACTTTTACGAAACAGAAAGAGAGAGGAGAGAGAAAGAGCATGGGGAGAGAGCGAAAGAGCGTGAAACATAGAGTGAAGGAAGAGAGAAAGGAAGAGCTGGGTGGTAAGATTTTTTGCAAAGGTAATTTGAACATATTGTATGTCAAAAATAGTATAAACTAAATGTTGGAAAAAAATGTTATAAAATATTAGTGGTGTTAAAAGAAGCAACATGGACCTAATCTTCTCCAAAATCCACTTGGTCTTTCTTGTATTTTTGGTGGATTTGGGCAAATTCTCTAGAGACCGGTCACTGAATAGTAGACCAGTGCTCACCTGCTGGTGCCAGCTCCAATCATCTAAGTGGCTTCGGCAATTTATCCACATATCACCCATTTGATGACCATTTGTCATTCACTAGCGTCATCACGTATAAAAGTCTAAACTGTTATAGAGTAGAAAAATTATGTTTTTATACAGGGAATTTTCATAGATGCTGCTTTTTTAGATTTAATTTTTATAAATGCTACACATGTTCATTTACAACATAACTTAACCTGCAATATGAATGATAATATGATATAATTTAAAAGTGTGGCATAACATGTAATATTCTCTTTTTATTTGGAACTAATACGTATAGATATATTTTGTGGCATAACATAACATATAATATGAATGATAATATGGCATAAAATTTTTTAAATGTGACATAAATAGACATAATTTTTAAAAGTACGGTGTAACATGTAATTTTCTCTTTCTTACATGGAGCTAATATAATATATAGATGATATCTAATAAAAAAAAAAAAAAAAAACCAAGTTTTCCGCCGAAACCCGTTTTATCATGTAAATGTTAAAAAGTATTCATTCTGTTTCTTCAAAATATCACGTTTGTGTTTATCTGAATAACGGGGTTCCCTCTTTTATTTTTCTTTTTCTTTTTCTTTTTCTTTTTTTTTTTTTTTTTTTTTTTTTTTTTTTTTTGTATAGAAACGCTTTTAGTGGCTTGTATTTGATCCCAAGCAAGGAATGTTCTACTTGATTTCGTATTAATGAGATGGATCTTGGGAAGTTCCAACTATAAATCATGAGAAGCAAAACAATTCTACTCCGTTATAATTGGATCAATGGAAAAAGGAGCTCTCAAAATTAATCAACCAAAATAAAAAAGAAAGAAATGCAAGAATTTGCATTATGTTTTAAAGGCAATTAACCCAGTTTGGCCAAAAGTAGTTTCACGTGGGCTGCTCTGCCGGTTTCAAACTTTAAAATATCCCACGAGCCATGACCTACCTACCACATCATATCACCAAATCCCTTGCCAAAGAAACTTTTCAAGATTGATGGAGTTTTATTTTATTTAGAGTAAATTACACTAGAACACCCCCAACTATTTATTTTTTTTTTTTTTCATAATATATTTTAAATTTTTAATCTAAAAAAAAAATATCTTGAACTTTAAGATAAGTAACAATTAAGGTCAAATAGCTACTTTAATTTTCGTTCTGTATTCTTTTTTATGTGTTAAGTTTCTATTTTTTCTTAAAATGGCGAGTTTTATCCTTAGAAAAACTCAAGTGTGAATCCCTTGACCAAAATTGTCTATCTTTTAATGTTCATTAGCTATTGGACCTTAATTGTCAAAATTTTCAAAATTCAAGATGCATTTTGTTAAGATTAAAAGTTCGGATACATTATATAAAAATAGTATAGTTTTAAGTGCAATAATACAATTTATTCTTTTATTTGTCTCTTTCTATTTTCATTTACAAGTCATAGTTTATTAATGATTCATCCTCTTTTCTACATCTTGAAGCTAGAGTTAAGAATTTTCTTTTTGAATAATGAAAAATTAACTGAGCAGGGTTAGAATTCTCTGTTATTCAGTGACAAAACACTCATTATATTTTAACAAACGATACATTTAATTTTAAGATGATGTTTGGAGGTACAGTTAAAACCACAATTAGTGTTTCAACTACTTTTTTATAGTATTTCTCGTATACATTATATGATTTTTTAACTTATGGTTTAAATTATGCTTCTAAATGTGTATAAGTTGAACACGGACAAAATTGAAATCTTATCTGTTATTTTAAGAAAATTGCACCCCAATAAAATAAAAGCGACTGGGTCATTAAAGCAATAACAAATTCGAAAGGCGTATTTAGAATGTTCGCTATTCCCCTCTTTTCTCTTTATCTTTGGGATTCGTGCAAATTTACGTGCGTCTAATTGTTGAGCACACGATAGGACACGTGTCCGATGACCAATGGTCTCCTTGACACACTGACACGAGGACCTCTATGAGTAGCCATCTTGATATCACATCGATCATTTCAGCTTCAACTACTTCGACCCTCTTCTATCATGTCTCGTGTCGAGAGTCGATCTTCTTTTCCTTTCCAAGCAATCGGAGCCCCCTGGCTGCGCTCCTGTGGATCATCTCGTGTGTTATCGTTATCTCATCATGGTTGAGCATCAATAGTGACAGGTGTCGACCTTTCACTGGTTCAGTTGGAAAATTCCTAAACACGAAGTAAAAGTTAATCTCCTAACGGTGCAGTAATACATGGCAAAGTGTGAGTGTCTATGAAATTGGCATAAAATCATGATAAATAATAAATTTAATTTGAAAGCAAATTTTGATTTTTTTTCTTTTTTAATAGAATAGATAAGCTTTCTATCATCGGATGTTCACCTTATCTTTAAAGTTTCTTTAATACGTAACCACCCAACCCTCTAGAAACTAGAAAGTTGCTAAAAACTTGTAGGCCATGTGCACATGAAATACAGTGTCCCTTTTGGTGATAGGCATGGAAAACTCCCATTTTTTGTGGTGTACGGGCAAAAAAAAAAAAAAAGAAGTTTCCCTTTTACTTGCAATGATTTATAGATGCCAAGTTAAGATGATACCAAATTTGATTTCCCAATAAATTTTTAAATAAATAAAGCAAACTAAAGGGGTTAACATCAATCTGCAATCTGCATGCTTCCCTGTGTCATTATTGATATGGCAAGAAAGGTTTTGGCCACACCTTAAAATACCCTACTACTCAACTACCTTTTCTTTTCGATTATTGTCTTTTTTCTCATGAGGTTTTGACTTTATGATACGGAAAAAAAATATATATATATACAGCCATGGTTATGTTTCATGTCATTAGATTTGTTTAAAGTTCCGTAACTTTTACGTACTTCTTGGTTTTGGTATTATTTTAATTAGATCTAATATTCAAAAATATGCACTATATACAACATAGGAAGGTATATCTTACTATAGAAGGCATTGTTATTTATTTCTTTATTTCCCTTTGGAATATTCCCTTCTGATTGGCTCTTATAAATTGTCCTACCAAACAACTAGAAGGTCAAGTGGTTCCAAATAATTTCAATCATCGTATCCGTTTTATTAATCTTTTTGGTGCTGGTTCTACTACATTTCCAAATCATTTGAAGAGGCAGTTAAAAGAGTTTATCTAATATTTTAAGGAAAAGGAGAGCTTGTCTCTTGTAATTAAGCAACAAGAAAAAATCATTTTAATTGCGCTGTCCCAACCTTTATGGAATACCTAATTTTCAAATTCATTATTGTTGGAGAAATGTCACGTTAATTAAGAGCAGACATATTGATGTCAAATGTAAAATTTGATGTTCTAAAAAACAAAAAGAGGGAGAAAACTATTCTCCTTTTGCTATTGTTGTTTGTTACTTCCTTCTCTTTTTTTTTCATTTTATTTCTAATAACATTTGTTTTTCTCAAACCATATCTAAAATGTTTCATCAAAATTTTCCCATCAGCGCAGTATATCCCTCTCTCTCTCTCTCTCACACAGACACCAAAAAATATTAAATCCCTACCCTTAAGATAATTTGAGTTTAAAATAAGACTAACTATTCTATGATCCAATCATTGTCGATACCCATGCTAAATTTTATGTTCTTTGTGATTTTCATATCTGATGTTATTCTTTGTTTGATATCTCAAAATCTTTTAAAATAACTATAATTATGTGCTTCATGAGCTGAACTTTTGAACATAAATTTCATGGATCTTTTTTTAACCCGGGAGAGATTAGTTTTTCCCCTGATATTTATTTCACTAATTATATTTTTTTTTTGAGGTCCTAATGTTTGAAAGGGTTTCATAAGTTCTCTACTAAAGAGCGATTTTGCAGAACAAATTCGAGAAAGAGTGGAGGAATGAAGTATACATTTTTTTTTTAACTTCAAAGCGGGGAGATTTAAACTTTACAGTCATTTGTGGAGTTATCATTAGATTGTGTCTGTAATAATCTATTTTTATTTTTTTATTTTTGATTAATGGTAACATTGGCTCCTCAATGTTTTAAGTTTGTGATGATTGGATCTTGGATTTAATTTTATTAGAAAAAAATCTCCGTCAATTAAACGTTAGTGGTAAAAGTACTCCTAATCATTAACTTGATATCAAAAAATAGAAGTATGTATGTGCACGCGACTTAAAATTAGAGGGCCAAAAAGTCATTTTAGCTTTACAAAACTCACCCTAGGGAAATGGCGATCTTTGCCAAGGATGGTTAGGAGGAAGTCATAGAGTGGGGAGACGGGCAACGGGTGCCTAGGGTTGGTGGGTGAGGGCTGATTGGGTAGGTTGTCGAAGAGGGAGCACATAGAGGGGTGGGCAATGGCTTGTGGGGTGGTTGCTAAAGGAGAGCCCTCAAGAGAGGCTGGGCTCTAGGTCACAAAATGGGGGGTGCCACGGGGGAAAAATAGAAATGGGTCATTAGAAATCACCTGGGTCGACGAAGATCTACTAGAATGAAAAGGGGTATGAGATTGGGGTATGACTGGGGAAAGGCTGAAGGTTAATTGTTTAGCTATGGGTGTTTGGTTTTGGGAAATTTTTTAAGTAATCCTTATTACACTTCATTTTAGAATTTGTTAGATATAAAATTGCAAAAACTTTCGAACGTGTTGTAATCTCTTGGTTTGCCCCACCCAAGAAAATTCTTTTTCTTTTATCAATAATTTTCAGCACGCATGCACACACACCCAACACACATATATTCAAAGCAAACTTTAATTAATAAAGGAACCCTGACTTGAATTATTAAACAAAACTCTGTCAATTAATGCTATTTAAAGGAGCTAAAAGTTCATCCAACTGTAATTAATATTGTAACAATAAAGAATATTTATGACTAATTATTTAACAAGCATTAAAATGTCATAAATTATCCACAGAACAATATTCAATTCAAAGTTTACAGAGTCTCAATGTATATTAATAGGGTGTTCGGCTAGTGGTTAGAACCATTCGTCAGAACCATAAACACTATAGCATGTGAGAGCTTTATACTGTAGCAACTTTTTTTTCATTTTATTCTAGCATGTAAGAGCTTTACACTGTTTCTAACTGAAAAAGTTGGTTAAAACCAACTTTGCCTAACAGACTACAAAACTATTGTTCTATTTTTTTAATTTTAATAATATGTTCTCTTCTGTTTGACCAGCTAAAAATTGGATTTTCTTCTTTGGGTTTTCTTTTTTTTCTTTCCGATGGAAAAAACTGAGTCCAACTCGGGACTTCTTCCATCCTTCTGCGATCTCCCCCACAATTTGACTTGGCCCTCAAACAAAAACAAAAAAGCAGAAAAAGAAATTGAAAAAAAAATTGACAGAGAAGAAAATCAACCCATGCAATTGTAAGACTGAGTCAACTAGTAGGTCAAGACCTCTGAGAATCATACTTCACTGCCCCTATATGCAATGCTCATGCCTCACTGACCCTTGTCTCCAAACAAGTCCTACTAGGTCTGACGACCTGGTCAACATTATTGATTTTAGAAATTGTTTCTAAAGTTCTAAATATTTGGGGATCCAATGACGACCCACCACAAGAAGATCTAACACGAATTAGGCTTGTTATTTACTATTAGATTCGGTCAAAATCACATTAAAATAAAAAAAATTAAGCAAAATAACCATTAAAATAAAAAAATTAAGCAAAATAACCATTTTTTTAAAATTGACGATTGTAAAATAAAAATCTATCAATAATTATTTTTTCACAACATTTATAGCTCAATGAATTAAAAATCTCCTTAGAATACATTAAAAAAGAACAAAAAATTTGAAACCTAATACTCAAAATATTTATAGCTCAATGACTAACAATGTCAAAAATTTAAATTGTAACAACCGTCACAAAAAATTGGTATTTTTTTCGTTTGTTTTTTCTTTTTGCTGAAAATGCCTTCGTTGTTACCTCATTCTCATTCAAAATTAAACCTTGCATATTGTTGTGATACTTAATCTACTTCCTTCCATTAGCATATTGTGGTACTTAATCTACATCCTTCCATTAGCATAGAAATTTTAGTGGCATTTCCCTTTAATTCTCTTAAATATAATATTTATGCACTCTTGAAAAATAAGGGGAAACCACTAGAGCTCAACAACATGGAACAATAAGTAAACACATGCAACAAATACGTAACATTTTAATTCTAAATATTAAAATGGACAATTTAGAAATTTCTCGAGTTACTCACAGATTTTGAAGACGTTTAAAGATCACTTTATTATTTAAAATGATTAATTATTTTACTTCATTATTTAAACCAAGAATCAAAATCATAAATATCCGCCTAAATTACGTAGGCTAGGTAAACATACCCTCAAGATTTAAAAAAGAGTTTATTTCACCTCTCAAGTATACGAAATCATTCAAAATTCCAGTTCATTCATTTATAATGCTGACCAAATGATGACATGGTATTGTTTATAATGTCATAAATGACCCCAAAACCATTAATTTTAAATCAACTTTCTCTTGAACTTTTGATTATTTATACCCTTTTCTAAATTTAACAGGCATGTTGTACCATTATAAAATTAATCCTTAAATTAATTAATTTTAGGTTTGTTATTTTCATATTTTTAATACTTTTTAATACATTATTAATTAATTTTATATTGATGTTTAACTATAATTATTAATTAATTATTTCTAAAAATATGATTTTTTTTTATATTTTGAATTATTCACCGAAATATCTAATAAACTTTAACGTCACAATAATACGAAATTGATTCATTACAAAATTTTTATTTATCCTACTACACTTTGAATTACTCGGGTATGTGCCAATTTGGCAAAAAAAAAAAAAAAAACTCCAATTTAACATCTTTCCGTATCATATATCAATTTCTAAATCAAACAACACTGTACAAAATCATAAAACAAAACTCATAATATTGCACATATTCTCTCACATATCCGTGCCATAAACAAAATCATATCTTACACATTTCTTAATTAGTAGCAAATTAGGTTCATTTCAATAGCCTAATAATAATTTCTTAATTTTTGAACCCCTAATAATAAAAGGGAGATGCTATGTGACGCCCCGGGGAGGGGGTCTGGAAGTTTTAAGTAAATAAGATGAAATAAACGAGATAAATAAAGAGAAAGTAAATAAATATATATGGAAAATAAATTAATATCATTGAAATAAATAATATCATCGGCGGTCACCATCACATGAATGTTACGAAAGTAGGGCCGAGACCTTATTCTCATTCACCATCATATGAGTGCTTATCAAGAAAGTAGGTAGGTAGATGAATAGTAAATCATAATATTAAAAATACAAAATCATTTAAAATAATCGTAAATCATCGTCCTTGAAATTAAACAAGTGATGGGACTCACAAAGACGAAAATAACATCATAAAATACGGATTATAATAATAATAATGAAATCATTGTGAATCATCATTTATAGAAAATATCAAAGTATGTATTTAATATAAACGACGATATCGGGACTAGTCATACAGTGTACATATCATACCACAGTTTCGAGAAAATACCATTTCTATCTAAAGAGCCATGTTCGATCCTGGGCCCGTTCTTCTTCTTCAAACCTAGAAGGGAGATTTTAAAAACAGCAAAAACGTGAGCGGAAAGCACAGTAGGATAATTAGTTAAAAGCAATTTGTTTAAAAACAATAATTATAGATAAAAATATAATTCGTAAATAAATCTAAAGATCTTGACAAAAATAAATAAATACTTACTTGTAAAAAATTTGATAAAAGGTTACCGTATGGGTTTTAAAAATCCAAAAAGAATATTGAAATACAATTCTTCAAAATCAAGATAGAAATTATTTCTACAATCATTTAAAAATCAAGTATTTGGCCAAAACAATTTAAAAAAGGGCTACCAAGAAAAGGATAGGAATATCCTACCTTAATTTGAAATTCTAATAACATAAGCTCCAAATAAAATCCAACGTAAGCTCCAATTTACATTCAAGTGTTTAAAAACTACATTTAAAATCAGAAATTACTTTCAACAAATATCATCAAGTTAATTTGATTATCAATGTGCCTTTTTGACTCAAAATAATTATAACCCAAAATCATAATACTTTTTTAAAAATTTTGAAATCATTAAACATTGAAAACTAGGGTTAAAATACAATTTTTCAAATTCACAGTCAACCTACCGAACATGCTTAATCGGCTTATCGAACCTACACAATTCGGCCTTCCGAACATCCAGACTGCCTTGTCGAACTACTATAATTCGGTTTGCCGAAAATATGAATCTGGCTTGTTGAACTCTTGAATCCAACATGCCGAAGATCAAGTTCGGCTTATCAAACTGGCAAAATTTGGGGACCCAAGACTTCGAGTCTCGACCTCCTCAAGCTTAAAAATTCAAATTCAAATTTGTTTTCTCAATCTCAAAGCATGAAAATCACACATAAAGCATAGAAAATCATAGTAGAACAAATTTAAAGCATTTTTTCTAAATTTAAATTCAATTTCACAATGGATTTGAAAATCTAAAAAAAATATAAAAACTTGATTAAACCAATTTGGTTCAAATAAAGCTTAAATTCATGATAAAACAAGTCTTATAAGCTTAGAACAACCATTATTTAAGCTTACTAAAGTTCAAATTGAAAGATACATAAAAATTCAAAACGAAAACCAAAAATTTTGGAGAAAAAGGGCTAACCTCAAATTAACGTTTTTGAAGAGGATTTTTGACTTGAATCTCCATCTCTTAACTTCAAATCAATAGATTTAAAGCTTGAGAATGAAATTTTGCAAAGAAAATGGGAGAGAAAGAGAGACAGAAATGAGAGAAAGAGAGAGACGAGAGAGGGGGCTGAGAAAAAAAGAGAGAGAGAGCGTGAAAGAAAAGGAAAAGGAAAGAAAAGAAAAGAAAAAGAAAAAAATGAGGAAGAGAGAGAAAAGTGAGAGAAATAAAATGGGTTAAGGGAGTTTTTGAAATTATGGAGAAAATATGGGATAAAAATATCCTTTGATATTTTAAAACTAAAAATTAAATTTTTAAATTTAACAAATGCAAAAAAATCTTCAAATGACTAAAATTAATGACAAAAATTATACTAGCATACTTAATAATTAAACTTAACATAATTAACTTCACTTTAAAATTTAGGGGTGTTACATGCCATGGTAAGTCCCTCTACCATAAGACTCTTCTTTGAAGCCGTTGGATTTAATCCAATAGTTTGAAAATTTCAACTCCGCCCAATTATGATGGACACTCATTTACACAATCAAAATTAAAATTAAAAAACTTAAAAATTAACAAACAAAAAAAATCAAAATAAATGAAAATACATAAAAAAAAAACTCAAGTTATCTTGATTGATGGGGTAGTCGAAGAAAGGGAATAACTCACGGAGGAGGAACACCTAGGCAACGGACCTCCTCAACTCCATTGACAAAGGTGATGGTGATCTTAGGTGGCTCGTCGTTAATCTGGTGCTTGACAAGAACCCATGACCTCTGCCTACAATCTCCTCCATGATCAAGGGTCTCTATCACCGTTGTGCCAGGATCTCAAGCTTGCGACCTCCCATAGGGCTGCGACAAGGCATTTGACATACATAGGCAGAGCCTTCACCACATTGAGATTTCAAGCTCACGAACTCTATCGAGACAGTGAGATGTCTCCCATTGCAAAAGGCAAAAAGTGTTTGGAACCGATGGTGCTTGCACTGTGACCTCCATAGTGAAGGTCCCATGGATTGTGACGGTGATTGTCATAAGGTCGCATGGAAATTGTGCCGCAAGCTAGGGTGGTCGTGCCCTCTCTCGATGCTGCCGAGGATTTGGGCTCCACCCACCCAGACAGTTGCCGATGTCGGAGAAGAAGGCAACGATTGCCTGTTTAAGTTTTTTTTTTTTTTTTCTTCAGTTATGGATTTTAATTGATTTGGTGTATTTGGGATCATTTTACTATTGATGAGCTTGTCTAATTTTAACTATCGGATAAAAATTTTATAGTTAAAAAACAAGTTTTATGGTAAGACCCTTTAAGAGTCTTACCATAACATTTCCTATAATAAAATCTAAGAAACAAACATTAAGAATTTAAGAAGACAAACAAGCAAGTTAATATTAACACCAATTTCTGCCTTAAAGAATGTGTTAAAAATATTGAAAAATAATCACATACTATTATCTCTTGATTATAAAAAACATACAAAAAGTATAGTTTTAGAAAATAGGCAATAAGACCCTCTAAAAGTGTCTTGTCTATAAAAACATATATTTTTAAGTTGTTGGATTTAATCCAATAGTTAAAAAATTTGAATTCCACCTACTAATCACGAGGTCTCCCTTACACACGAGCAGCATAATCAAAATAACACTTGAAAAACAAAATTTAGAAAATTTTTAAAACGGAAAATTGGAAAAAAAAGAAGACCAGTCTGACGGCGGACAAGAAAACTAGTCTAACGAGCTCAAGGTGGCAGTTTCCTAATGGCCGATTGTGACCTTTGTCGCCAAAGTGCTGTTATGACCTCCGTCGACTTCATGAGCAAGATTTGAGATTGCGAAGAAAATGTGGGCGTCGACCCAGGCGACCAAAAGAAAAATCCAAGTCCATGGCAAAGAGAGTCGCCGGAGATGGGTCTCGACCCCGTCGCAACAGTGGCCCATGGGTCATAATCTTCGTCGCAGCAGTGGACTTATGAAATGAGACCCACAACAGTTTGGCGAAAGACCCACAGTGGTTGTGATGGAGATTCGACGCCCATATGTCGGAGGACAAGGAGGAGCGCTAGCAGAACGACTGATCTCTGCATTCCCCCACGGAGGTAGAGGAATCGCAACGACTACAACCTCCTCGTCATCGCGATCTCAATTACTACCGTTGACACCACGATATTGCCGAAAAATAAGCCCTTTGGTTTTTTTTAAGAGTTTTGAGTTTTTATTTTTATTTTTTTGTTTTATGACAGATTTGTTGTGAATGGACACATTTTACTAAAAGATGATCTTGCTTTTTTTTACTATTAGATTTAAATATGATGACATAAAAAGGGTCATATCAATGAAAGAAAATAAAAGGTCACATTCTAAAATTTCCCGTAAAAAATTATTAAACATAATATAGTGGCCAGAATGGGAAGAGTGAAAAAAAAAAGGAAACATTTTTGTGTGTTTTATTATTATTATTTTCATTCTTAGAACTATTAAAAGATGGTTACATCATGGCTGATTAAAGCCTAGTGACACATTAAACAAGGCAGGGATATCTTTTCAGGAATGTATCTGGCCAGGATAAGAAGAAGAAGAAGAAGATAAGCTTATATTAGGAACAGGTGATCAATTTATTGAGAAAATCGCTGCCCCTTTCCCTTTCACATTATTAGCCAATTGTATTTTCATCGCCAAAATTGAAAAGAATGGGGGGAATCACCATCAATAATAAATTCAAGTATATGCAACTACTGCCAACTACTTGTGTAAAGCCAAAAGCACATCCAGCAACCTTTGACATTTAAGATTAAAAAAAAAAAATCCTTTTATTTTCCTTTTCTTCTTTTAAAAATATATATATATTTTAAAAGAAACATCTACATTGTTCGACTTCTTATGTTAGGAATTGTCCTTTTTTCTTATGCGTAAAAACTGTTGGAATAACTTTTTAATGGTTGAATCTATTATTTGAAAATTTTATATGTCGTTTATTTTAAATTTTTAATATGGACACTTACAAATTATACCTTTAAAAAAATGATCTAATGGCTAAATAAAAGCTCTTACTAATAGCAAAAAGAAAAAAGTTCTTAACATATATGGTCCCTTGCTCTTTACTAAGAGAATATATAACCTCAAAAACCCAAAGAATAACACATGATATGTTTAGTATTGACTCGTTGCAAATGTATGTAAAAGAATGTTCTGACTAATTGTGCTTCAAGAATAATGAGATAACATATATGCCACTCCAATTAGGTTTCCTTTGTAGAAATTGAAAGTTTACATTAATAATCCGTTTGACAATATAGTTTGAACTAAAAACTTGTAGTTTGTT
This sequence comes from Artocarpus hirsutus, assembly GCA_946598075.1. Taxonomy (NCBI): domain Eukaryota; kingdom Viridiplantae; phylum Streptophyta; class Magnoliopsida; order Rosales; family Moraceae; genus Artocarpus; species Artocarpus hirsutus. The sequence goes on along the minus strand of CAMOHE010051848.1, from coordinate 14,367 downwards.
GTATTTTAAATTGATTTTGTTTTATTCTGTCAAATATTGTTTTATAAAATTTTTGAATTATTATTGCGCTTTTGTTTAAACTATCAATTCAAATTATGTTCGTAAACGGGTTCTAAAGCTCTTCATTTTTTGGTGTTGGGTTTAGGATTAGCTCACATTATAAGCTTTATATTTTGTTTTTCATTTTTTAGCTGTATTTTTTTTTGCCCTTTGTAAATGTAGTTAAATAATTAGTTTTAACTTATAATTGGACTCATTGTGAAGTTACCGACTACAGAGTAAAGAAATTTATAGAGAAAAAGAAAAAGGAAAATTATTTGAAAAACCATGATAAAGTGCAAAATCCATTCAGAGCAAAAGGCCAAAAAAAAAAAGGTGCAAAATCCATACGTAACCTCCAACTCACTCACCACCCACCCCACACGCTTTCACTTTATTGTTCGGCCGATGTATATATAGTACATACTATTTATAAGACGGTCGCGCATATAGATATATACGTTATTCTATCAAAAAAGATCTACAGGGATGCTCCTTTTAAAGCAAGGGAATAAAATTTAAACATAATTATTTCAGTCTTTCCTTCCAAGTTATCGAGAATTCTACCTAAATATGGTCGTATTTTTTCTCCTTTTATATTAAAAAAATATAAAATTAAAAAAGAAAGTTAATGGGTTTTTATCAACAGTTTCAACCAACAAGCATTATAAAACTCTCGGTAGCTACATTAAAAAGTAAAAAGTTACTATAGTGTGAAGTTCTCGAATTCTATAGTTTTCAAACAAATATTTTTAATTCCAATTGCTATCTGAAACACCCTATAAAAACAATGGATTTCTTAATTTTATATACTTTTTTCTTTCCCACTTTTTTTTTATTATATATTAGTTCTACTTAGGTTAAGGAAGATAAAAGAAGATGGATTTTTTAGGATTTTTTCGGTGTGTAAGTTCAGAATGGTTTGGTTTAAAATTGTATCATTTACTTGGAGATATTGTGTAGTTTAAATGGTGGTTTTAAACTAACGTTATGAATATAAAGGTTTAAAAAAATAATGATTTAAAATAAGAATTGATGTTTGAAAAACTATAGTTTATGAAAAAAAAAAAAAAAGAGAATGAGATGGTTTTATTGTGCAAAATAGTTCAAAACCTTCTGAACTTGAAGGAGGCAAAGTTTATATTTTTGATGTTTATATCGGTTTAAAACTGTCTAAGTTATTATTCCCCCAAACGCTAATTTAAACCGTCTCTATAATTTAAAAATCCTCCAGGTTTAGAATCCATGCATCAAACGACATGTTAGGGGTTTAGGAGAATGATTTCAACTTTAAAGTTTAAAGTGCAAACAGTGTAAGGCTCTTATATGTTAGCGTAAAGTAAATATATGTTACATATATAAAGTCTTAAATGCTATAATGTGCGATTCAAACTTTAGAACTTGAATTCCTTTCAAACATCTTATTTTGGGCCTATTTGTCGTAGCTTCTAGTTGTGATTTTGGTCAATAAAAGAAGAGAAGCAAAACTTGAAACTTTTCAGTAAATATATAAAACCACATTTTTAATAGAGTTTTGAAGAATCAAGATGGTTTAATTTTTTTATAGTTACAAAAATATTATATTTAAGCTTATCATGTATTATTAATACTTTGGTACAAGTTTTAAAGTTTATTTCAAAAATACCTTTTTGAAAAGCCATATTTTGTAACTTTGACAAGAAACAATTCTTGAGAGCAAAAACACTTATAAAATTAATTTTTTGACTTAAAAAACCAAAAACAGTTTTTAGAAAGCCTCCCAAATAGACCCTTTATGCTTTTTTTTTCTTTATCTTTGTTAGTCTACATAAGTCAATTTACGAATTAAAGTTCATTTAATAGTAATTTTATAATTTGTTATTTAAGGATTAAAATCTTAGAATTTATAAAATTGTAGACCTTAATTTAATATATAATTAGTTTTTAGACAAAAATCTACTATTTCATCAACAATTAATAGGGTGTTTGAGAGAGTGGTGGGAACCACTTTTACTGTAGCATGTGAGAACTTTTTACTGTAGCAAATTTGTTTTTTGTTACTGTAGCATGTGAGAACTTTTTACTATTCATAACTGAGATTGTGGTGGGAACCACTTTGCCAAACACCCCCTTAAAACCCATACAGTCAAATACTATTGTGCAATAAACTCACTCAACTGAAGTCAGATTTCGTAAAATCGAATGAAACATTACAATAAACTGAAGAAGCAGAAAAGGACAGCTTTTTGCCAATAACGACCGTATGTGTAACCGTTCTCATTTGTTTATGCCCTGTTTGGCGTGAGTGGTTTCCACTACAATCTCAGTTATGAACAGTAAAAAGTTCTTACATGCTACAGTAACAATAAAAAAATTTGCTATAGTAAAAAATTCTCACATGTTACAGTAAAAGTGGTTCCCACCACTCTTCCAAACACCCACTTAATTTGACAACTTTTCTCTCTCCACGCTTCTCTCCTTTTGTGCGGAGTTTGGCACAGTCACAAAAAGCAAGCAGAGAAAGGAAAAAACAAAACTATTTTCATTTTTTTTCCCCTAAAAATCGCTAATACCGTCTATCTCTTATTTGGTAATGGTTCTAACCACTTAGTTTTTACCACAAACTCAGTTATAAACAGTATAAAACTCTCATATGCTACAGTAACAATAAAAACAATTGCTATAGTATAAAGCTCTTACATGCTACAGTAAAAGCGGTTCTAACCACTAGTTCCCACCACTTTTTCAAACACCTACTACATGTAGCTTTGGTATGTTTAAAACTTTACTCCTCATAAATGTTTTTCTATTGTCCTCTACATTTTCAATAATTTTACAAAAAGATCTACAATTCGTTACCTTCTATGATTTTGTTTATAATATTTACAATAGATAAAAATCACAAGTACTCTCTGCATGTAAATTTCACTTTATCCTTCAGCTTTGGTATATTTAAAACTTTACTCCATATAAATGTTTTTCTTTTGGGTCATATTGTCCTCCATATTTTCAATAATTTTACAATAAGGTCTACAATTCGTTACCTTCTATGATTTTCTTTGATAATATTTATAATAAAAAAGATAATTTTGTTACATCAGCAAAACATAAGTGTTTTAGCCATCGAATTAAATTTTTTATAGTGTAATCTTATGATTAGAAACAATGCTATGTCACACGCTACAAATGTTTAACATAAATAATTATACATCTATTCAATTTTTGATACGTTGGCTAAAACATTTTATTTTATCCGTAAAGCAAAATCGTCTTCTCTGCCTTAAAAACTACCCTTTTCTTTTGAGAAAATTTGCCCACTGGATTTCTCAACAAGGAAAAGAATCATTTTTTAAATGCATTAATTTCTCTTATTTTAGCGTTGGTCATTATAAAGTTTATTACATTACTTAAATTTATTTTCTAGCTTATTTCTATAACTAGGGCATAAATAAGCTATGTATAATTAAGCTACTTACTCAACAAGTGTTATTAAAGAAATTTAACACGTTTTAAGGAATAATAGAATTTGTGAAGCATTATAGACGGAAATACGAAAAAAAAATATTTTACATTTTTAAAAGGGGAAAAGTGCCATAAAGTGATATAAATGAGGGTCTATACAATAAAAATTAAGACTTCTACATTAAGACATGAAAAAAATAAATAGGATTATGTTTTTAACTATTAAATTTGTATTTAAAATTATTACTTACGCAGTTTAGAAAATGTAATTTAAATAAAGAGTTTGAATCTAAATTAGTCTACATTCATATTTTGTCAGAAAAAACATTGTAAAAAAATTATTTTCACTATTTTATAATTTAAAAGTTTAGGATGTTTAGCACATTGGCTTAAGCTAAAAAAATATGTAAATCTTTTATATATAATAGTGTTTAAACTAAAAGTTTTATTTCAAAAAAATGTGCCAAACACCCATTAGAAGTTCTAACACCCATTAGAAGTTCTGAAAATGTGTACTAGAGGTAAATATTTCCTACTGCAATAACCTTCTAATAAGATAACATTCTCTTCTAACTTGAATAAACAAACAAAACAATGGATAAAACGTTTAACACTAAAATTTTAATTGTTATAATATAAAACTATCATAATATTATAATATAAAATAAAAATATAATACAATATAAAATTTTTATATATTATTGTATTTGATTTTAAACTCTAAATTTTAATTTGACTAAAAAAAATCATTTTTATTTTAACTCGTTATTTAGAGACACGTGAGTACCAATCTAATATTTAATATGTAATCTACTTTTTAAATTAGATTTTATTGTATTACGGGCGGCGTTGCAACCTATCAACTAGAGTTCAACTAGTAGTGCGACAAACCAAACAACATGCACGTTTGCACGGAAACCCAAACCAAACAAACAAAGTAACACGTAACACACGCAGACTCCCTCTCACATACACTCTCTCTCTCTAAAAGTGGATGAGTTTCTCTCTCTAGGAAGCCGCCACGTCATTTCTCTCCCGCTTTGTCCAACCACCGCCTGCCGTCCCCTAAACCCCCTAAAGCTCTCTCTCTCCTCTCTCTCTCTCTCTAGCTGAGCTGTTCCACACTGTAGCCACTGGGTCCCACACTCACTCTCTCTCTCTCTAAAAAAGTCTCTTTTTTGCATTTCTGATATCTCCTTCTCTCACTTTGCTTCTTCTCCTCCTTAGTCCTTCCTACATATAAAATCCAAAAACTCCTTACTTTGTCTCTCCTCTCTCTCTCTTCAATTCTTCTCTCCTCCATACACGCTCAAACTCCTCATCTCCTCTTCTCCTCTCCTCTCTCTCTCTGATTTTTTTTCTTTTTGACAAAAAGATGCCTGCTTGGTGGGGGAGAAAATCAAGCAAGCACAAAGACGAAAATCTTAATCAATTACAGCCGAATTCGCCGACGAATCATCACCACCACGGATTCCTCAAGTCCCCGACGAGAACCGCCGCCGCCGCCGACAAGAGGAAGGGAAAAGAGAAGACCAAGAGCTTCGATGAGGTCTTGACTCGCGGTTCTCCGAGACAGAGCAGAGGATTCTTCTCCTCCTCCTCTGGCGGCGGCGGCGGCGGCGGCGGCGGAGGAGGAGGAGGTGGATCGTCATTGGGGTTCTCCGGATTCGATTCCGACGGGTCTCGGGGCCTTCCGCTGCCTCGGCCGTCGGTTTCGTCCACGCCAGGATTGGGGAACGATCATGGCGTCGGATTGGGATCTGGCTCGGCGTCGGTGTCCAGCGTTAGCTCCTCGGGATCGTCGGAGGATCACGCGATTGTTCATGACAACGGCCAATTCGGTGCTTTCAGGTTCGTTTGGACTTTCGATTGGGGATTCTCTTCTCCGATTTTCCAAAAATTAGGTTTTCAGGACAATTTGATTCATTTTTTTTTTTCATTTTTTTATTTTGGGGATATGGGCGATTCTGAAATTTGTCTGGAATGTTGATCAGCGACTCACTGTTTATGGGGATTTTGTTTCTTAATTGAGAAGTACATATATCATATATATATAAATAAAAAATCTTTGCTTGTCTCTCTCTCTAGGCTTTGCTGTCAGAAATGGCCGGCTTTGTCTATGGGGAGGATTTCTTCTTCATTTTAGGTCCAAAATCCCACACGTGGGTCTGCCTGCTATCCTTCTGCTCTGTTTTCTCATCTCTCCTTCTCGCTCTACATATATATCACATATTTTTCATTTCTAGTCAGGGTTTGAAATTGATTGCTCCATAAAGGAGCTTGTCCTTATGGTCACTTTAATTTTTTTAATTCTTTTAAGTTTTTCCCATATCCGTCTGTCCGTTTATTATTATTATTTTTTCTTGTTGTTTGATACATTTCTTATCTTTCCGGATTTGGTGATGATTAGTTAATCAAATTCAATTAGACAGCTTTTAGTTATTTAGTTGAAAAACAATTAATGGACATTTCGAAATTTGGCTAGTTTTCTTAAGTCGATGATTGGATTAGTTCTCCTAATAACTAATAATATTTCTTTGCTTCATTAGTAAAAATTTTAACATATTGTTTGTGGGAACTTGGGATACTTTGCTGACTTAAGAGTAATTTACGGTTGCCCGACGAGGAATTTGATCTATTTTTGGAGTCTCTCTGTCTTAAATATAGGAGATTAATAATAGATAACGGTATTTAAAGCTTTATTTTATAAATGGTTCTTGAAATGCTTATCTCTGAGTGTGATCGATGTGATATCTTGATCCCAGAGGACATGCTGATGCCAAGTTTAACACGAGGGCAAGAAGTCCAGGTCCAGGGTCTAGGGGTCCCACCAGCCCCACATCACCTCTCCATCCTATGTTGTCTGGAATGAGTATGGAGTCTCCAACAGGAAGGCAAGAAGATGGGAAGAGTCCATGTCATCGTCTACCACTTCCACCGGGTTCGCCTACCAGCCCTTCTGCATTGCCCAGCACTAGAACTAGTGGAGTCTCTGAAGTTGCAACTTGCACACTCTCAAAATGGAAAAAGGGAAGGCTTTTAGGAAGGGGAAGTTTTGGTCATGTTTATACTGGATTTAACAGGTAAGTGTTCATGTGATAAATTTGTAGTTACTAGAATTCAATAATATATATCTAATGCTAGATAATTGAAATAACCTCCAAAACAACAAAAATCTACTTGAATTTTTCAGGAGAAAATCATTAGGTAGGTATCTGTTTTTACAATAAGATAAAAAGAAATGCAGGCCTTACTGGTTGCCTTATATTTTATTTTATTTTATTTTTATATTTTTATACTTTCTAAATTTTGTGTTCTTCGCTTCATCAGTGAAGGTGGGCAAATGTGTGCCATAAAAGAAGTCAGGCTTGTTTCCGATGATCATTCATCTAAAGAAAGTCTAAAACAATTGAACCAGGTATTTCTTTTGTTTAGTTAGTGCCTCAAGTTATATAATGTGTAATTCTTTCTTCATATCTTGTTTCATTTTTTGATGTCTAGTTAACTGTTGGCAAATCAGCTGCATTGATTGACTTGCCATTCTCCATCTAGTAATCTGGCAATTGATGGATCTTTTATTCACTTTACCATTGTCAACAGGAAATAAATTTGCTTAGCCAGCTCTCACATCCAAACATTGTGCGATACTATGGAAGTGAATTGGTAAGAGTTAATATTTTGCTTTGAAATCCAATGACTATCCACATGCAAATAATATGTGCGATTGTTCAGAGACTTGTAAATGCTCTAACCCCTGTGAAAGAGAGAGTGAGAAACAAATTCTCTCATGTTTACGTATGGAATTAATCTTAACGTTGGCCCATGTTTGGTTACTAATTGGAGTTGTCATGTTCTCAGATTGACGATACACTCTCGGTTTATTTGGAATATGTGTCTGGTGGCTCAATCCACAAATTACTTCAAGAATATGGCCCCTTTAAGGAACCTGTCATACAAAACTACACCAGGCAAATTGTTTCTGGGCTTGCTTACTTACATGGCAGAAATACAGTACATAGGTGGGTTGTAAACTTATGGCTATTGCGTTAAAATTTTGTTTCGTGAATATTCAGTGGTAATTAAAAATAATTTAGCTAATATGTTATATCACTGGCAGGGATATCAAAGGGGCAAACATTTTAGTAGAAACCACTGGTGAAATCAAGTTGGCAGACTTCGGCATGGCTAAACATGTATAATTCGCTCGAGCTTCTGCTCAATGAGATTATTTTTCAGGATAGGGAAGGAAATAATATCAAACTTATTGTTTGTTAAAACTTGTTGATTTCTTGCAAACAAAAATGCCACTATTAAGAGAAAGAATGCAGTAAGTATGTATATTGTGCTTCCTTGTATCCAAAAAGACGAGAAGGGAGTAATAATTCTGCTCAAGGACATCTATTTGACGTGACAAGTGGCAAGAGTTCTTGGCTATTTTTATTGTCTGTGCTTCAACAAACTTGAGTTTATGGGCACATGCTGTAAAATTACAGAGCATTTTGGCTCATGTGTTTCACTGATAATAGTCAAAATATAGTATATAGATTATTTTCTCTGTTACTGCAAGTTAATTAAATACCAAGAAGTCTAATGGTTTTGTGCTCGGGCAGATAACAAATTGCTCGTCAATGCTCTCTTTCAAGGGAAGTCCTTATTGGATGGCCCCTGAGGTACTCCATTTCAACTCTTCGAGAAAAAACCAGACAAGAATATTTCCCCAACTCTTCATCCTTCTTCTTTTTCCTTTACTTTTTTCAACTACTTGTTGCAAGTATGCTGAGGTTGTTTCTTTCTCCTTATGCTTCAGGTTGTGATGAATACCAATGGCTACAGTCTTGCAGTGGATATATGGAGCTTAGGGTGTACGGTTCTTGAAATGGCAACATCAAAACCTCCTTGGAGCCAATATGAAGGGGTGCGAAATAATGTTCAGAGTGTTTCTATAAAACTATTGTGTTCACCAGCTATTATGTGTACATGGCACCAACATTCTTCCCTTATTTTTGATTTAATAGGTGGCAGCAATTTTTAAAATTGGCAACAGCAGAGATATGCCAGAAATCCCCGAACATCTTTCCAACGATGCAAAGAGTTTTATAAGACTATGCTTGCAACGAGAACCATCTGTACGTCCGACGGCCTCCCAGCTACTAGAACATGCTTTCATTCGAGAGCAAACAACCACAAGAATAGCTAATACCAACATAACGAAGGACGCTTTTCCCTTCGCCTTTGATGGTAGCAGGACACCGGTAAAGCCTTCAAGAAGCTTATAATTTAACTGCTAGAAAGTTTTATTATTTTGGTTTAATGCCTCCCATATGGTGGAGGAATCATGATGAAACCTATTTCTAAACAATGCGTGGATAAAATTTGTTCTTGTGATTTAAGCAAAATTTACAGGAGATCTTTGAACTACTTTGTAAATTCAGGATATTGTGAATCAGGTCTCATATGTATCTTATGTCTGTTTTCTTTATTATGTGAGCAAGTGAAAAGGTTATTATACGTTTATGGAAATTTGGTTAGGACAATTGAGATCCATTTATGATAATTCTGCATCTTCTCGAAATATTTTGTCATATATGGAATTTGAATGTAGGCATCCACATACATAATGAATAAGTTGCTCGAATTGTTGGATTTTTACATTGGTAGATGCACATCTTGAACATCTTGGTCAGATTATGCACCACCTGTTTTTGTGGATCACCCTGTTTTTTGTAGTTTCTTTGCAAAAGTTGGCCTTAGATGCGGTACATGTGCTATTCTTTCTATAGGCTCTTCTCATATGTAGACGGCCATTTTTTTTTTGGGTAGAAATGTAGACGACTTGGTCAAGCTGCCGGTTTACTCTCTTTGTGACATGTTAAAGATCTTTTCAGATAATATGATAAACAAAATTGGTATAAAGGAAGGTGGTCGCTAAATTTTGTTTAGTGTTCAGAATAGCCTCATAAACTCCGACTTTTGCAATGCCGTATTTTGTGTTATCTAATACTTCCAGTTATTATGCGTGTTTGTAAATTTAGTTCTTACTGTCCCTTCTCTTTTTAAGCAGCCGGTTCTCGAGTCTGTGGTTACACCTTCAAGTGGTACAAGGAGCCCCAGGTAATAAGCATCTCTGGTGCCATTCTTAATCATGCTCTGTACTTATTATACCATAACATGATATCCGTCACATATGCGCAGAGATTACGCAAGAACGATAACATCCTTGCCCGTATCACCTTGTTCAAGCCCATTGCGGCAATATGGAACTGCACACAGGAATCTCTTTCTTTCTCCTCCTCACCCAACGTTCGCAATGATGGGACAAAATGGTTACAATATGAACGCGTACTCTTCATATCCGCTAAGATCAAATGCGTTGTACACTCTCGATCCCTTGTGCGAAGTCCCTCTACTTAAAGCTCAAACACCAGGAGGATCCCCAAGAACAAGACGCCTTTGAAGTGTGTAAATATCCCCCACAAACCTAAAGTCTTGGCTGCCCGGAAAGCCTCAATGGAGGAACCTCTTGCCCAGAAGTTGATTTTAATCTAGAAGCTATATCTTTGCTTACCCCCTTTTGTAGGAATGATTAGAATTCTTTATGTATGGGAATGTTGAAAGGGGACAAAAGGGTATAATATTGCTGAGAGAAGAGGGCGGATTTCTTGATCATGTAACTGCTGTATCTTCTTGATCTTGATTATTGTAAATGGAAGGCGATCAACGTTTGCAACAACCATGTTGTACGAGTTAAAATGGCAAACGATCATTTCTTATACCAAATCAGTTCATTATACAATGGATTTCTCTCATTGACGCAAAATGCAATTATTTTTCTCAAGTTCAAATTTTCTCCGTTAATTTGAATTCAGGTGTTATTCCTGTCAATTTAATTAGAGTTCTTTTTCTTTCCTCTTTGTGGGGTAAAAGAACGACTTTAATGAAAAAAAAAAGGCCATGAAAGTTGTGTGAGAGACATTTTTGCCTCACCGGTGGAGGACTAACGGTTGATATTTCAACATCCATGTACATGAAAATGCACGTAATAGATAGATGCTAACTATTATCTATAAGGGCCGTGAATGTGACATGCTGAGGGACAAGACATCTCTAGAAACTTTCGAGTAGAACAAACAACTAGTTGTGAAAGCAACATAATATCTTGCGAAAATGGTGCCAAGTTTTATAGTTGAACATGGCTTTCCCTCGTCTTAAAGCATTTAAATCCATCATCAATAAACGTCTCTTTCAATAAACGAAAGGGACTTGACCCTTGTCTACCTGGCCCCCAAGGGCCTTTCCCGCAACCGCCATTGCTTTCAACATCCCATCTCTCAACGTTAATATCTCACCACTTTCTACAAAACAAGGTGTCCAAATTGTTAAATCGTTCAATTTGGAGAGAACGAAAGGGGAAGAGAAGGAAGATGTTAATGCAATAGTACTATCACTCTTCAATTTCATCGTAATTTTCTGTTGAAGGGGCTTGGTGCTGGTGTGATCTAGTTTTTGGTTTTTTGAGATTTGGAAATGGAGGCTTGGAAGTTAGAAGAGTGCCATTGGATACTTCCAGGTGAGTAACATTAGAGAATGAAGGATGTTGCCACCTTGTTGGCAATGCTCTGCCGTTGGTGCCTTACCAAACATCCTTTCAGACTATTGCATCCGCTAATATAGAGTCTTCTCAAGGACAGGAAGAACGATATTGTTCTTGTCTCTGAATACTTGGATGAAGTCGACAAGTGGTCACTTCTCCTTCCATCATTATCCCTATCTAAAACATATTCCAAAGCCAACAATATTCAAGTGTAAGCTCTGTAAAGGAAGGCAAATGTTAGCATTTTCACAAAAAGCAGGTTCCAGCCAATTAGGAAATGTCTCACCCGGATTGTAATACATTGGTATGGCTTTTGATCTAAGCGTTCAAATGTTCTCCATCGCTTCTTCAACAGTATTTGCATTTGATGAAAAGGGACTCAGGATGTTCCTTGTCCTTTAAATAGCGAGCAACTCGTGATTCGCCAACTCCCAAAATCTCAATGGTTAAACCTCCGGTCAAGTTGTTATGCTTGTAGAGTTCACCATATTCAGCATTTTCACTTGATTGGCTGTTTGCGGCTACAAATCTACATAATGTTTCAAGGGACGTTAATTCACCAATTCCAGGAGGCATATGAGTTAACTTCGCCCACCCATCAATCTCAAGATGCCTCAAATTGATTAGATTTTATATATTTAAAGGCAAACTTGCAAGTTTACTACAAAAACGGAGGATCAGTGTTTGCAAAGTATACAGCGCTGTTACGAAATTTGGAAGCTCCTGGATACTACTATTTTTCAAGAGATCATGGTAACTGAGATCCTGGATACTGTTCGGCAACGTCTTTGCATTACTTAATATCATACTCAACGCTCGTTGGGGCTTAAAGTACTTCAACTTTTTGACTGAGATAAAATGGATGTGCTTATTTGTTGTTTTTCTTTTTTTTGAACTTCGGTGTTAGAATTTGACAAGATCTATTATTTGCAAACTCAACATATAAATGAAAGACATTTTCAAAAGCATTTTCTAATGTCTCTATCTAATCTTGTAGTATACACATTCCTTTCAGATTCACCTATATTTCCATATAATATGTACATGCTCTTACCTACCACTAAAATGGCAACATCAAGCATGAGATCATGCATTTTACTGTATTTTATAGTCCCTAACTACTCATCTGTTTGTTTTAAGTTCTTGGAACATGCACCCTCAAAATAAAATTATAGAATACTCATATACAATTTCTTCAAGTTGACTACTACTCCTAATAAGTTTAATAAACCCTTGTGTCATCCAAAGCCTTATTAGTTGTTGTATATTGATCTCATTGTCCTTTTAAAATAAGCAACAATAAGCACAATAATGTTTCAAATGTGATGGAAGATTATTTTAACTTAGTTACCATCAAACCTTGCAAATTCAATGTACCTAAACTTGATCTATTCCCTTTCAAGGTTTTGCTACTAATCTTTCTTTGATAGTCATCTACTCCCTTTGGAGGTTTTCTGACTAATCTTTCATTGATAGCGATACACTCCCTTATAAGGTATTGAGATTAATGACTAATCTTTCTTTCATAGTAGTAGTTTTCAAGGTTCTGTTGCAACTCATCTTTCTTTGATGGTAGTAGTCTTCCAATTGTCTTCATAGCTAGAGAAATTCCTTGACACCTATCCACAATATCTTTTCTTATTTTTACAGGCGCTAGTATTTAGTTGATGATTTAAAATAAAGACTCTGATCTTCTTATATAGATTTTCAAAAATTTTTCTTGAGTTTCAAAGTAACAACCCTATTTATATGACTGTTATTTAATTACATAATTTTGATTTTAAATATACTTTAATGGAAAATACTTAAATTGCAGAATGATTTTTTTTTTTTCTAAAATGAAATCTAAGTAATGAATTCTTAACATATTTCCTTAAAAGAAATGACAATTATTTTTCAAAACTTAATTCCATAAATCTAACATAATAATATTAATTTTTTAAATGTGAATAGCAATTTTTTTTATTGTTATTATAACATATACTGTTCATAACTAAGTTTGTGTAGAAACCGTGGATCGTATCATTATGCCAAACAGGGGTTAATTTTTTACATACATCATACATTGATTTCTTAAAACATAATAATGATAATAATAATAATAATAATTAATTATATAATAATAATGATTCAAAAGACCCGCCAAAATCTGCAACAAAAACCCAAAGACACTAAATTAATTATAAAAAAAAGGAAAAGATTTTTAGATTGGCTTTTTCAAGTGTGTGTGTATATATATATACACACACTTTGATAAGAGTAGATTTTCCATAGCCATTGGGGCCAAGAAGCATCCAAAACTGCCCCGACGGAATTCGAAGCGAGCAATCTTGGAGAATGGGCAACGTTTTTGGTTTTCCTTGCCTCGTCGCTGTTGATACCCAGAAACTCAAATTCCGATCTTCAATGGCAACGTTATTATTCTAAGTAAGATTAGTCCTGCAATTACAGAAACACGGAAACAACCGGCCATGAGAGAGAAAACGAAAGGAGAGCCGAGGAAACATAAGAGAGAGAAAGAACCTGAAGGACAAGGAGGAGTGGGGAGGAAGAAGAAAAGAGGGCCAGAACCAGAACAACTGATATTGGAGCTTGACAGATTCATCGTCCAACTCTAACGTTCGTGTTCATGAGGATATCTGTACTAAAATGTACAAATGATTGTCAAAAAGTGTTCCCATAAGGAGGGCTTTGTAGTTTGCAGGTACGAAGAGCCAAAAATACGAGAGTGTTTCATTCTTAAAGTTATAACTGTAAAATAAAAATACAACAGGTATAAAGCTTTCATACGTATATGTTGTTTTAATTTGGTTCTCAATTACTTTCTAAATTAATTTGGTTCCTAAATACTTTCTACATCGTTATAACAGTAGAATACTAGTGCAAGAGTTGGGAATGGGAACAATTAATACTGGATTTTTATTTTTTATGGTAATCCTGGATGTTTAGCAACATAATTAGTAGTCAAATTTTGTTTCTCACTTTAGATTTTTCCTATTTTGGTCTCTAACAATACCTAATTAACTAAAATAAAACAAAAAAATAGATCAAGGATCAAAGTGAGATTTTTCGAGTTTTTCGTCAAATATTTAACATCTAAAATTATAAAGACCGAAATGAGACTAGAAGTAAAGCTCACGACCATTTCCATTTATGAGATTAACCTAAAATCAATCATTTCTATTTGTGAGATTAACCTAAAATTTTAAGTGGTTGATTGTTTGTCCAACTCTTTTGAAAAAATCAATAGGGTACATTTCATTTTCGGTTGGTGGTTTGTTTATCTACTTTTTAAT
>CAMOHE010051847.1:0-37302 GCA_946598075.1 Artocarpus hirsutus | reverse complement strand
AAAGGCTATAGTCAAAGACAAGGCATTGACTATGATGAGATATTTGCTCCTGTTGCTCGTCTTGAAACCATTAGACTAATCATTTCTTTGGCAGCCCAGAATAGATGGAAGATCTATCAAATGGATGTAAAGTCTGCTTTCTTAAATGGTTTCCTCGAAGAAGAAGTCTACATCGAGCAACCATTGGGATATGAGGTGAAAGGACATGAAGATAAAGTTTTAAAATTGAAAAAAGCCTTATATGGTCTAAAGCAAGCACCGAGAGCTTGGAATGCCCGAATTGACAAGTACTTCCAGGACAAGAATTTCACCAAGTGCCCATATGAGCATGCACTTTACACTAAAGTTCAAAAAGGAGACATATTTATTGTATGCTTGTATGTAGATGACTTGATTTTCACAGGGAGCAATCCAAGTTTGTTCGAGGAATTCAAGAAGGAAATGGTGAAAGAATTCGAGATGACGGACATTGGGCTCATGTCTTATTACCTCGGCATTGAAGTAAAGCAAGAAGACAAAGGTATTTTCATAACACAAGAAGGCTATGCTAAAGAAGTTCTCAAGAAGTTCAAGATGGAAGAATCTAATCCCGTTGGCACACCAATGGAATGTGGAATCGAGTTGTCCAAGCATGATGAAGGAGAAAAGGTAGATCCAACTCTCTACAAAAGCCTTGTTGGAAGCTTACGCTACTTAACTTGTACAAGGCCGGATATTCTCTATGCTGTTGGAGTCATTAGCCGCTACATGGAAACTCCAACAACAACCCATTTCAAGAGTGTAAAGAGAATACTTCGGTACATCAAAGGTACAACCAACTATGGCTTGTTTTATTCATCTTCCAATAGTTATAAGATCGTTGGATATAGTGATAGCGATTGGAGTGGGGACTTGGATGATAGAAAAAGCACCACTGGATTTGTGTTTTTCATGGGAGACACTGCTTTTACTTGGATGTCAAAGAAGCAGCCTATTGTCACACTTTCAACTTGTGAAGCTGAATATGTCGCTGCAACTTCATGTGTCTGTCATGCTATTTGGCTAAGGAACCTATTAAAAGAGTTGAATTTGCCACTACAAGGGCCCACAGAAATTTGTGTTGACAACAAATCAGCACTCGCACTAGCAAAGAATCCAGGCTTCCATGAAAGAAGCAAGCACATCGACACTCGTTATCATTACATACGAGAATGCATTGGAAGAAAAGAAGTGGAGTTAAAGTACGTAAAGTCTCATGACCAAGCGACAGATATCTTTACCAAGCCACTCAAGCTAGAGACTTTTATCAAGCTACGAAGCATCCTTGGAGTCACAAATCAAGTTGAAGGGAGGGTGTTGAAAAATAATAAACTTGATTTATTGGGCGTTTGTTGGTTGTTGAGATAATTAGTCTCTAGAATTTTCTTGCAGTTAATGTTATTTCTAGAATTCTCTATGTTAGATTAGAGTTTGTATTTAATGTTAGTAGTTGAGAAGTTCATTTATTGTTGTGTCTAGAACAAAGAAAAGTATAGATAGTACAAAAATCTATACAATACATTGGAGAATCGCTATGTTCTCTACCAAATTTCTGATCCATCATGTAAGTCATCAACTGTTCAAATATTTTAACAACAATTGATGATGTAGCGTAATAAGAATTCAACATCAATAATTATCATAAATTTTTTTTGTCAATTATCCACTACATTACAACCTTTAAACTCATATCAAACAGTTAATAAGAAATGTACTATTTAGAGTCGTAACCATTTGAACCTCGTCCATGCACACACACATATATAATGAGTGTGTGTCTGGGAAGTTGAGAATAGAAGAAGTTTTGTTTCATTACTAATTGAGAAAGAGACGTGTTCTGAATCTGATTGCTCTTTGGGGTGGGAAAAAAAAGTACGTGCTACGGGGAACTTGTGCATCAGGAGAGAAGGGGAAGAGAGGGAAAAGGAGAGCGAGTAAGTGTTAGTTAAGGGATTATTTTCAAAAGTTCAAGTAATTATAAAGTCGATTTTCTTTAATATGCTACTTATTTAAGTTTTTAAAAATTTAACCTATTAATTCAATTTATCCTTTTAGATGGTCTATTTTTCTTATTCACTCATTTTTTTTATACTTTTTATACGGTAAAAATGAAAAAAGCCTTTATTAGGCTATTAGATTTTTTTTCTTTTTTTTAATGAAAGATTAACATGTTATTTAAAAATGTCAAGATCTCAGAGTACATTGTAATAAAAAATAATACAAGTTACCATAAAAAACTACATATTATGTGATATATCAAAATGTTATAACCGTAGATATTGCATTCTATGATATTATCAGAAAAAATAGTCACTAAACTCAGAGAAAAAAAAAATGGTGCGTATGTAGTCTATGATTGCTTCATTACATGAAAAAAAAAAAAAGAAGGGAGAAGGAGAATGAGAATTTATATACTCTCAGTCGTAATTAAAATGGTGACAAAATACAATGCGGTAAATAGTTATATACTCAAATGCTTCATTACCAAAATCAAAAACAAAATTGTAAAAAACATCATCGAAAACGGCTGATCGGTATGTAACCACATTAGAAGGAAGGAAATTTTAATGTTTTCAAAACTAATGATGTAACAATCTGTCACGCCCCGGGATACGGGAGGTGACGTGGTGAATTAATTAAGTTAATTAAGTGAGAATTTAGTTAAAAATGGGGTTTTAGAATTAAATTTATAAATAAAAATGTGATAATTTTAAAATCGTTTATTGAGATTGAACAATTATAATATTCAAACAAATAAAGAGAACAAATAAAACAATTTAATATGGGATGAAGTGAGTGTGGGTCCCACTGGCCCACATATTGTGCACACACATAGTATTGACAACAATACAATACAACCATAGTCCAAAGAAAAGAGAGTTAAGAATCTACATGCCCTGAATTTCTATGATACAACCTACCAAAATCCTCTATTGGTCGTAGGTCCGGTCAGCGGACTCTTCTCCGATCCTAAGCTGATATCCACCTATAGGGTAAGATTTTAAAACAAGTAAAATATAAACGAAAGGCTCAGTAGGACTATATTTTAAAAATAAATAGATAAATAGTTTAATAGAACACTTCTTAATAAATAAAATAAAATTAAATAAGTACTTCCATTTATCAAAAGTATATTGGAAACAATTCATTAAGAGTACCTTTTTATTAATTCAGGCAAACCATGATATTCACCACCGAAGTGGCCCAACTGGGTTTCGGGACCTACCCCCAAGGTCGTTCACTACATGACCCCATCTCTGATATGGCATCATGCCCGTATATCTTTTTATAATTAAATTTTCTATTTATCAAATATAATCATTAACATTTATTATGAGGTTTATTATGAAAATACCTTAATCTAATGTTTAGGAAAACAGTTACAGAAAATCCTTTTTCAACCAATCATTGAAAAACATTTTATTAAAAATAACTTTGAGGCCAAAACATTTAAATCTAGCTACCAAAGAAGGGGTAGAAGTTCTACCTCAATACTCGTGTCGGTGTCCCACACCGTGATCCCAGTCCGCTAAAAGTTAGCTTCGCGGATCCACGCACAACCTTAAATGAAAACTAGGTCATTAGTATCTAACCTGAGATATCCTAGGTTATTAAATCATTTCATGGTGTCCTAGTGTGCCACTTAGGTTTATAAAATCATTTTATAAGGTTGGAATTTAAATCGGGTTCAAAACAGTGAAAACGGGTGAAAATCACAAAAATTACACCATGCCCGGTCGGCTTGCCGGTCACCCTGGTTTGGCCAGCCGAACTGTACAATTCAGCCTATCAAAAATCCAAGTCTAGTCGACCAAACATTTTCAGGTTCAGCCTGCCGGTCGGATGAATCCGGCCTGCCGAATGCATGAATCCGGCCTGCCAAACTCAAACTTCAGCCTGCCAATCTGAAAAATTTCAAAAATTTCCACGCTCGAGTCTCGGCTTCCTCAAGCCCAAATCTTCAAATCTAACCTGTTTTCTCAATTCTCAGGCATGGCTAATGATCATGAACAATAGAAAAACATAGTAACTTACTTTTTGATGGATTAAAATAAGTTTTAAACAAGATTTTTGAAAAAAACCAAAAATTAGAAAAATTGGAGAAAAATGAAAAATCTTGTTTTAAATCCGTTTTTGATGAAACAAAGTTTATATTCTAGCTAATCTAAGTTCATCTAACCCAGATTGAAGGTTTTCTAATCTTAAAAATGCTTAGATTTCAAAATGCAAGAAAAATTAAAAAATTGAAAAAGTTTAGAAATTTTGAAAACTAACCTTGGATTAAGCTTTGATTTGAGTTTGTGGTTACTCAATCGCATTATCGAGCCTTCAATCCACAATCCCAAAGCTTGAAATCGAATTTTGATTCAAAAATTTTGAGAGAGAATGAGAGAGAAGGAGAGAACCGAGAGAGAGAGGGAGAGACGAACGAGAGTGCACGGGAAAGAGAGAGAAGAGAGAGAAAAAAAATGAGAGTGAAGGGGAGAGAGAGTGATTTAAATAGAGGGAGAGAGAAATTAGTTGCACAAAACCATGTGCAATAGTACACTGTTTTTAAATCAAATTGCTTTGTTAAAATTTCAATTAACAATTAAAACAACTTAATATAATTTAAAATTATTAAAAGTAAAATAACACAAAGTTTCTTAATTTTCACAAAATGGTAAATTTGAGTTTAAAACACTTATTTTGGCACACTAATCCACCATTTTACATTCTAATATCATTTAATTAATTTCTAGATGTTACACAATCATATATGAACGAATTGTATGGGTTAATATATGCTCTTGTTGCTTACAAAATATTGGTTTATATACTTGTTCTCTATAAAATACGGGTTGATCAGTGTAAGGACGGTGACAATAACAAACAATTTGTTTCCCATAATCCCAAATAATAAATGCATTAATTTTTGACGAATATAAAAAAAATAAAAAACATGACTTGAAGAAGATATAAACAATGTTTTATGTTTGTGAAGAGGCACTTTTACATTGTAATCCATCCCTATTTCTTGGGGAAAAAAAGTAGGGGCATATATAATTAACTTTAAGTAGGAAATAAATATTTTTCAAAAACAAGAAGGTGGTATAAAGAGTTGTTTTTTTTTTAATATTTCTATTGTCCAATAATTTTATTAATGGATAACTCAACAATAAGAAATTTGATTAAAAAAACATATGAAAAGCTAAATAAGAGATATCAATAAAGGCATTGTGTTTTATACAAATAAAAAATAAACGCATTATAGAACCCTTTATTGCTACATTGTTTTGAACCAAGGTTTCTAAACATCCTATAACTTGAAATCACTGAGGCAACTCGGCTAAGTTCAAAAACCACGTGCATACTAGTCTGAAAGTCAAAGAAGAGAATGAAAGAATTTGCTTTGGTAGGATGGACCGAATATGTACTTGGTTGGCCAAAGGATATAACCTCCGAGATATAGGCAAAAATGGTCCCGTAAGGAATTGAGATAAAATTTTATAATTTCAAATATACTATCAAAAAACTATAGCGATCCAAATTTTAGCTGAAGTAGGGTTATGTATTTTTAGTTATGTTCATTCAAATATTTGCTCGATTTGCCAAAGTATATTATGGGAAGTTCAAAAGGCGAAAAAAAAATTAAAGAAGGGACACATTTGAAAACAAAAATTACTTTAACGAGGGCAAATTAGAGAAAAGTCTTTATGTAAAAATAGCAATAAATAGGGTCGCGTGAAAAGAAAAATGCTTAAACATGACCACATTTTAGAAAAATCATTTTTATAGGTCATCTTAAAAATTATAATAAATTTCAAAAACAAAATGCTCTAAGAAGAGCAAAGTAGATAAAAATATTTCAATAAAGCACCTACAATTTAATAACAAAACACAAAACAAAAATAAAATAAACAATAGAATATATTAAAATTAGAATTATTGGATAGACATTCAAAATATATATCTATTAACTTAGGTTAGGGGTATATATACATACATATACATATACATGTGAGATTCAAATAAATATATATATATTAGGGGTGGCAATCCAGGTTAACGGGTCGGGTTCGTGTCGGGTTGAGGTCAACATTTACAAAAATCAGGTCGACACTAACCCGACCAGTGACACGAACGGGTTGAGATTTCTCAACCCTAACACGACCCGTTTTGGAGCAAGTTGACACGAACATGACCCGTGCCAACCCGTTTCTCAAGTGCAATGTCAAAAAAATGACCCGTGACCCGTATTTGACCCGTAAACCCGACTTTGACCCTTAACCCGCCTATGACCCGTGACCCATATATGACCTTCAACCCGACTTTGACCCGCATGACCCTCCTACACTAATATCATATGTAACAAAAACAAACATAAAATTAGATGAATTTCATTCCACTACAAGAAGAAAGTCCAATCCTAAAATTTAAAAAACATCCAATAAGTCCAAAACATATCAAGTCGAACAAAACAACAAGTGTTACGAGTCCAACAAAATAACAACATATTAAATGATCAAACTAGAATCATCTTTATATTGTTGTAGAGTTAAAAAAAATAAAAAGCAATTTTGTTTGAAGCTTGCACATCCTCATTCAAGCTAAGATCAACAAATAAAAGCTCAAAACTGAGCCAAATTATTATGTGTACATTGGATTTTTTGTTAATTTCTTCCCAGACAAAAAGATTTTGCTGAATTACACTGTAGCGACTATAGCAACTAAACTGATTTTGCCAAACAAAAAGACTACGGTTTGTAGATCTATGGATAAACTTTTTAACACCCTGATATTTTAGCCCATGCAACAAAAATAAATGATTAGAACTACAAGGGACTTAAACTGATGAAGTATCAAATAATTTTAAGTTATCTTCTACCTACATTTTTAAGGGGAAAGATATGACTTTTGACTCACCAGAATGGACTCTAAGACTTTTGATACATTGGCAGAGGCAGACTTCCCCTCCACAAAAAGGAAAAAGTTAGAAACTCCAATAACTTTATGATAAAAAATCTAGGGCAAAGTTTGCTCCAAACCAACAAAAGTGCTTGTTGTAATACATATCTGAAACATGGCAGCATTTGAAGTTATGAAACACCATTATTCACCAATAAACTAACCTAAAAGCAAACATGAAATAGAAAGAAGAAAATATGCAATTGCCTTTACTTAATATAGCTGTGATCATAGATCATATCGAAGGGGTACAAATGGATTAATTCATTAACAAAGAGGTTTTAATGAATATTGCGTACGACAAAAGGAGCGAAAACAAACATGGCCACACTAAATGGACCATCAATTTAGATAAACTATAATAACACTCTATTATAGGGATAATGTTACATTAAAAGGGAAAAAGTGTCTAGTCACAAACAGAGGTTTTTGCTATCACATCTTGGGTAGCAAAAGCTCAATTCTCAAGGCCTATTTCAACAAGAAAGCCTGATAATTATAGTGATTTTAGTCAAAATAAACATAAATTCAAATCAAGCCTTCCCAAATCTAAGTTTCCCTCGTGTTACCGATCTTTCTCCTATTTTCCAGCAATTTCTCGGCAACCAAACAGAGTACAAAAAAATCAACAATTGAATACTAAGGATATTCCAATTATATCATTGGAAAGCATTGGAAAGGGAAAGCAAGACTTATTAGCAAGAGTAAGAGGAGAGAAAAAAGACTAATGACCTAAAGAAAATTGTCCACCTATAAACTGATTTATGCCCTTTGTGCCCTCAAAATACAGCAATCTTGTTTTCCTGGTATGGTAACACCCGCAACTCGCAGTATGATTTTATGGCCTTTGAAAGGCATTGTTTCTCAAGATTCTCTGATTCCTGCACAAAACTCTGCAAGTTATCTCTGTATGACACTCTCCCAACCTGCATACATGTAAATGGATAAACTGCCCATAAGGGTAAAGTTTTATAATAAATAGCCAAGAATTATTAACTACCACTGCATTGCAAAAGGAGAAAATTACAAGTAATTTGACTTGCAATTTTGTCTCATTTGAACAAAAAAATGAGCATCTACAAGATTGTGTATAAGGAAAACAAAGGTTGAGTTAAACTTAAACCGAAAGGATACGTCAGCAGTTTCATAAAAACTTATCAATTGGAGCAATTTTTCAAACTTTCAGTTATCTAAAATTCCACACCTCTAAAAATAATTTAACCTGAAAAAATGAAAATAAAGAAGAGCCAGGTGTGGCTAAAATTCTTCTTAATATCAGTAGCAATCTAACTCAATCTTACCATAACTCAGACCTACAACAAACTTTTATGTGGGATTGCCAATATGTTTGAACCATTTTGGCAAAAGAAATGCTACATTGCAGACAATTGTAACTATATAACCATTATAACAGTTACTTACAATCAAGTCATATGTATATTGTGATCAAGGTGATTCCCCTCTAAGTTTGGTTTTGTTGCTCTTAGTGATCAAAATGAACAAAGTTCTAGTAACACGAGAATGAAAAATAAACATGGAGTTAGCAGAAAACACAAGAACTAGCACCCATTATTTGTCAAAATTGGTGCAAAAAGCATCACAGAGAAGCATAAAGTAAATAGCAATAGGAATCAATTTTACGCTCACTATTTGTTCTATTATAGTTCTGCAAGATATGAATACTAAAGATATTCCGATTATATAAAGATCTTATTATAAACGTTTGTATAAAACACAGGCTCTTCCATTCAAATCACTTCAGAAATGAAATTTTGAAAAAATCATTGAGAAATCGAAAAGAAAAGAAAAAAGACAGGAAATCAACAAGTACCTGTTGACGGCAGAGGAATGAGAGTGAATCTCAAGAACCGTGAGAAAGCAGAGGAACCATTCATCTTCGGTGAGTTAGAGAAGATCTCCGGCTAAGAAACAGCCGTCGGCGCCGTCGAAATTAGACCAAAAATGAAAGAGAGAAGAGAGCAAAGCGAGCCAGGCCTCTCTTTAAAAGTGGTGGAGAAGCGGCAGCAGAAGAGAATGGCTGTTGGTCCAAGAAGAATCGGAGAGGGAGAGGCTGCAGCTGCTTTCAGAAGAAAAAAAAAAGTGAGATGAGAGGATAAGCGATTTAGGGTTAATGGGTTATATTGTTTTTGTTTGATACCATATAATAATATATAATAATATAGCATAAAAAATATTTAAACAAATATAAACGGGTTGGTTTAGGGTCGGTTTAGGGTCAAACGGGTTGACCCGAACCCAACCTATTTTTAGGCGGGTCAATTCCGGGTTGACACTATACTGACCCGGGGTTAATTTTTTGAACACTAACCTGCAAAAATTCGTGTCAGGTTCGTGTCGTGTCATCGTATCGTAACCCATATTGCCGCCCCTAAATTATATACACAATTAAAAATTAGAAAATCCAGGGGGGCCCACCTGCCTCTGCCCCTGAATATTGAATAAGCCATATTTGGAACGAATAAATTGTTGAACTCGCTAAAAAGAATATTTCTCAAAATAGGTAAAATAAAGTCCATTGTACCAAGTTAAAGATAAGCATTTTAGGAACCACCTTTGCAGTTCTGCACGACGTAGGAGTTGTCGTTGTCAAAGAGTTCTGCAAGACCAATCTTGTCGACCTCATTAGCCTCATCAATCTTGCAATCTTTCTATTCTTTTTTTATTTTTTTGGGCTGCACAGAGCTTATTAAAAAATTAACAAAGCTTCAAAAACGTCTTAAACAAACTATGGGACGAAGCAATGGCTAAGAAATCCAGGCTCATTCCTTCTCTTTTTTGTAAAAACCAATATGTTTAACGGTAGTTTTGTTGGCACACACCATTTCAAATGCACACTATATAATTTTGAAATGATTTGATTTATTAATTTCACACCCGTATGATTCTAAAATTGCCTCTTAATATTTTCATAAGAATGTTACAACTTAACCCTTTTATTTTTCTTTTCACACCCACTATTTCTTTTTCTTTTTCTTTTTTTTTTTTTCTTTTTTTTTTTTTTTTTGACATTGTTTTGATGCCTATTGTTTGGTCAAATTTTATCCCCGTGTGGATTCGACTAAATTTGGTTAGTTGGAACCTAGTTAACGGAGATGATTTAATTGATATAAAACCACCTAAAGGCTATTGGCACTCCCGAGTATGGTCTAGAGTCTAGGATCCACCAATTACAAGAAGTTAAGATCTGGAGTTGATATCAATGAAGAGTCATGTGACTGCCCTACAGAATATTTTAAAACTTTACCCAAAAAAGACTACTCAACGACAAGCATCTACCTGCATCAATCATTCTTGAGAATATTTTGGATATAGCCTCTTAGACCTTAGATTTGGGGAATATTGAGGATATATCACTTTCAACACGGAATGGAATGGAATGTGATCAAGTTTACCGACGACTCAAGTGACTCGAGATGAATAAGTCGACACAAGGAGATTAACTGCCTGTTAGCTCGTTAGTTGGAGGGGGACGACCCCTTATGATCATCCCGCTCGTCTTTGATCTTTCAATCGACCATGTAAGCCTGAGTAGAGGTAAGCCATTTACTCCTCGACCAGGCAACTCTAAAGTCTCAAAAGAGATCTAGCACAAAAGATGTACTCCATATGTTCTTCGGTGACTAGATTACACTTACGAATTAGAGGATTCTAGAAAATCTTGCTAAGCCTCTTGGAATATAGGAAGTGGCGTTCTCTTCAAATGACCCAAATTTTATTTTAGAGGGAGGGGGAGGTATGCAAAAACGTGGGTAAAGTGGAAGAGAAATTTTGATTGGGGTTTAAATTCAATGAGGCACATTGGCCGGACTGACAACAACACGAGAGTTTTCACAGCAGAGTCCAGTACTTTGCAATGTGTCAGTGTGCCAACGAAGTGCAAAAAGAAAATGACCAAAAAAAAAAGGAATGTCGTTTCATAGAACAAAATTGTTGCTGCACTATTTACAATGATAGAGCGGAAAATTTCCATGACAAATTTGCAAAGAAAAGCCAGCATTCATTGTTCCTATCAACATATGCATTACTATTGTTACCTCAGTCATCAGACACAAAAAGTTCATTCAGCTGCTCATCTGTCCACTCTTGGTGTGAGATTCTTGAAACTGGCAACCGTGTTTGTGTTTTATTTCCACTTGCAATCTCGGTTTCTTCATTAGCAGGCACTTCAACGAGGTTTGGTATGACATTAATTGTTTGTGTGCTGTGTGAAGAACTGTCTCTTTCAGTCCATATCCGAAGGTTACGCTGCTCATCTGTCACAATTACTTGATCATTACCAACACTATTCTCTAAAACTGCAATTTCCCTGGATCCATTGGCCATAACCTGTTTTAGGAAGGAAGATTCTTTCTCAAAACTAGCAATTGAGTTTCTGCAGTTCTCATCGCCAAGGCAGCTGCTGTCTGGTACTGTGTTGCCGTCCAATACCTTGTTACCATGCATGCTTCCTCTCAGCACAGAACTTCTTCTCAGATTACTCATGATTCCTTCGACTCTGTCCTGTGATGCCATTATTTGTGGCATGCGTGATGCTTTGCAGCTCTCTGCAATAAGAAAGGAAATTAGAGAAACTAATACAGACAATTCAGTTAAAGCAAAGAGACATCAGGAAGGCAGGGGAGAGCGAGAGAGAGATTGGAATGGTTAAAGAGTCTCATCACTAACGCTGCAAGTATTAAGAAGCTTAACAAGTAAAATAAAGGACAGCATTACGTACCAGAAGTTTCAGCGGCACATCTGACTGATGAAGATGGATAGTTTGTCTTCAAGTCCCGGCCACTGTCCTTGGACATGATCTATAAAATGTAACATGTCAAAGAACAATAAATGTCAATACACAAAAGCATTGCCATGAGAGTAAATGACAATGTACTTTTTTGTGTGCTTTATGACGTCTTTGCATTTGTAGAGCTTCACCCTATTCTTTCTCATCCCATTCACAATCATAACTAAAGACTTCAGGTTCAGTTTTGATCACGATTTTATTGCAAAGAACATAAACTCCTAAATGTCATACGGTACTTGTCTTGTGAGGATTTCGAAGACTGTCTTCTCATTAAGGCGTTTAAACCCAATGAGAACACTATTTACCAAGTAGATTGCACAGAAGTTGAGTCCCATTTTCACCCCTTTGAAGAACATATTCGCCAAAAGATGATGAATGGTTTTTACCAAACGAAGTAGGTTAGAATTGAGACCATTAAAATAAAAAAAAACCTGAAAAAAGGGGATTTTATACAGAGCTTTTAAAAAGAAGAAATCATACCAATTAGTGCACTACTGCAGTTACCTGCGAGTTTAACATATGTATCTAATAAATCAAGTGAAGTTTCATGAAATACATGGAAGAACGGAAGCATCATACTTGTATATAAGGAAAGCTTGTCAACCCAAGGAACACGTGAAAAATAGGAATCAACTTCAGTATCCTTCCTAAAATACTATTATTGCTTGGTTTCTCTTCAGAATTCCAAATTAGTTTTGCATCCAGTATCCAATTTATAAGTCAGTTACCAAAAACATGTGAAGTTCCTTATCTCACACAGAAACCATCATTTAGTCTTTAACACCCACGCTTCGTAACAAATCCTTTTCCCACTAAATCTCTTTGGGAAATATATCACTTTGATGAAGAGCATTATCACAACTCTATTTTTTTTTTTTAATGTAATTCAATAATTTTTCTGGTCAGTTCTTGTGATGCATTCAAAGAAAGCCAAACAAGACAGAAAAAGAAAGTAATAAACTTCATAGACCATGTTTCTAAATGCTCAAAAACTTGTTCTGGTGGTTATGTGCCTACCAAAATAAAGTTAAGCTAGAATATTGAGAGAGCAAATACCTTGACCACATTGCTTAGAGTAATATTGAGATAATATGCGGAGCGTGTAGGGGCAAACACAGCAACCTAAGAGCAAAAGTTAATCAGTTTACCATGCTTGGTGTCATTGATATTCATGACACAAAACAGTAATATGACAACGAAAAAAGTAAAATAAAACCTTCTGGAGTACTAAAACAGCACCAACAGATATGATCTTCCCAAACTCTTCGTCGGAAAGAACTTTGTGGTGGATGGTAGCACCCATTGTACCTGAAGGGTCCTGAAATTAAGTATTTTAGCCACAACCATGAAGCAATATTCCATTTGGATGCAGAAAACTATTTTTTATTTTTATTTTTTTGAGGGAGATTCACATTGGACTAATGCTCATATCCCAAAAGCCTCACCTTTAGAGTTACCATCAAATCACCAAGACCATTTGGAGTACATGACTTGATAATAGCAACAACCTACGTCCAAAAGCCATATTATTATACAAGTATGCAAGATAAATGGGGGAAAAAACAAAAAAAAGGCTTTTCAGCCGATTTGGCATTCTTTCTGGCTTCTTGAGCCCAAGAGCTGCTTCTACGAGTGTGTGGATAATTTTCCAGGAGAGTTTTAGCCCTCCAAAGGGGAATCAAAGCCATGAATTTTATAAACTTCACAGTCGATATTATGATTACTCATTAGAAAATTTAAAAAACATTTTTGTCAACTATGATCAAGAAAACCGAGGGAATTCACTGATCAATGCAAGTGCAACTATGTAGATCGCCATTCTTTGGTTTCTGTATTTCTTTTCCAGTTTCTGGAAATCAAACACTTCTAAAGGTTAGCGATTTCTAAGGAACATCTCCCTTCAGAAATTAAAATAAAAGTACAATACCCGAGCTACTCTGTCATTGTGGGTCCTCTGATTCTTGATCGAACTCAAAGGCGTTTCAGGAATCGTAAAGTTACCTAACTCAAAACAAGCCAAAACAAGAGAATAAATGAAACGAAGATTAGAAACACAAAAACCACCAGTTCACAGTCTAAGAAAGAAAAATCCACAAATCCACACCTTCTCTTCGAACAAAATCCAAAGCGGAAAGCCAGGGGTTACTGGTAAAATCGTCGTCGTCGTCACGGACATGGCCATTTTCAAGAACCTTCCTTATGTACTCCTGAGTGGGGATCGGATCTTCGTCCATAGCGCCGGCGAAGAACCCACCGTTACGGGCTCTACGGCGCATGGCAGCCTGAACGGCGCCGGCGGGGCCAGGAATGAGCGGCGGCGACGGAGCGGAGAGCTTGGACTGCTGAGACTGAGAGAGAGAAATTGGGGATTGGGAGAGAACATTAAGGTTTTGGATATGGCGGTTGCAAGGGCGGAGAAAGGGACTGTCAGAGTCGTCTATGTCTAGGGCTTCCCAGGCTTCGCCGTGAATGTGATCTTCCATTTGGCGCCAGGAACTTGCTATTTGTCACCTCGGTGTTGGAAAAGAGAAGTGGCGCGGGATATTGGAAGAGTTGGACGAGAGAGAATTGAGTGGTTGCTTTCAACTCTCAAGGGCTGTTTGGACAAATCGAATGGCACACAGCATCCTAAAAATGAGAACTTACTCAAGAGAAAACTAGATGAAATGCCGTTCAATGAGCACGCTTTGTTAATTTAAAAGTACCCCCTTTTCTCACTTGTTTTACGTCGTTTTAGCTTTTATCAAATGACCTTATCATCCATAGTTCAAAACCCAGATCTGAAACAAACTCTAGTCTCATTTTCATCGTGCTCCCCTATCTCGTCTACCCTTTTCCTCTGCCCCCTCTCTGTCCTCTCTCCCTCTCTTCTCCACCACCTTCTCTCTTCTTTTTTTCTCCACTTCGTCGCTCTCTATTTCTCTCTCATCTATCCTTTTTGTTGTCGTCTATGGAGGTGCCGCGAAGATTGGCCTCGGGGTGATGTGTCGCTGGATTTGTCAAATGCATATATGCAGTGTTCTTGGTTCGTTTATTTACCGCCGCCGCTCACGTTGCCATCGTCGACGTAGTTTGGAGATCACAGGAGTAGGCCCTAATCTATCCAGCGCTGAGAGGAGCTGCTGCGAGATTTGAAGATCTCCCTGATCTGACGTAATGAAATGCTCGCCTCGATAGCCGGATCCGCCGTGGTTTTCTTAGCAAAACGGAAGTGTCATCACATTCTATTTTTTAATTATTTGAATTTTCACTTTGACTATTGGAGCTTTTATGGTTTTACTTAGTATGACCTTAGGCCAGAAATTAAGAACTAAAGGCATGTAATACAGTGTTTTCTGTTAATAAAATCAGGTAGGTTTTAACTTTAAAACCTACAAAATTACAATTCGGCACTCTATCTTGATGACCGGAGGTGGTTAATACTTTTTTGTTTTGAAAAAAATATGTTGGAATTTGGTTTACAATTGGAACCCACCAGGTTACAATTTGACATCCTACATTGACGACCAGAGGCAATTGACTCTTCTTTGTTTCAAAGAAAATATGTTAGAACCTAGAAGGTTTCGGGATAGAACCTGGTTGGTTTTGGCAAGTTTTAGGACATAACCTACTAGTTTCAAGACGGAATTTGGCAGGTTTAAGTGTTAGACGTGTATACCCTAAGGAGTAAAAATATAATATGTTTTTAGAGACATTTTTATCAATAAAGAATTTATTTATTATTTATATATAAAATCTTGTCCTCTTTACGTTTATATTTGTTGAATGTATATTAACCAAACAAAAGTCTGAGCCTGTCGTTTTTTATATTTAAGAATTAGGTATATGATGAACAGATTATGCAAAAGACATGATTCTTAAGGTGACAGTCTAAATCACAAGATCCGCAATCGAGGGAATAAAGTTGAGCGTTTTATTTGTAAAAAGATTGTTATGTTGTCTATATCGCAAACAGGAGATGGTTTGTCATGACCATCGGAGGTGGACTCCATGAATAAAAACATTGACAAATTGTCATAGGTGATGATGCATTGGATCGAGACATAAAGTGAATTAATTTGGATTAATAAATTTGTCTCGGTAAATCGATTTACTTTAGACTATTATTTGTATTGTATCTTAATCTTAAGATAAATAGTGGGCCTGTTATCTTGACTTATGTCTTTTGATGTACCAAAGGGTGACATCCACATTTTATAGTGACACGTATGCCGGTATGTTGGAGGCATGACTTTTGACAGCGTAGGCCTGTTATTAATAGATATGAAATTCATAGTTCCTCTTTAGGAGTAGTAATATCCTTTAATATGCATTATCCTATAATTGCAAAACTAGAGCATTCAACCATTTAGATACATAGGTGTAACCAAATGATATACTGTCTTTAGATGGTAAGTTTTCTGATGGTTAGATAATAGAACGTAAGAGAAAAACATTTAGGAAGGTAAGACAGAACTTATCCTTAAGCTGATTATGGACAATCTTATGGGGATACGATACACTATGATATGTTATGGAGACTTAGCTATTCCGGCTTCATAATTCTATATAGTTTAAGAGTACAGCTCCAAGCTTTTAGAGGAGTAGCGTTAGAGTTGATAATTATGCAATGTATATCTAGGATATTAGGTTTTATAATTATCAGGAGCTTGAAATATATAGGTCTATCAGGTCCCCTTTGCTAGCTCATAAAAATCCTAAAACAATACGACGTGCTTTTTCAATAATTGGTGACTTATGTCAGATTTATCAAATTGGCTGAAATTCAATAAAATCAGATAATTCATATTTGTTTATCAGTTGAATTAATTTTTCAATAAAATTAATTAAAGATAAACTTGTTGAATTTTCTAGATCTAATAATTCATGTCTATTTATTAGTTGGATTGATTTTGAATTAATTCAAGATAAACTTGTTGAATTATCAAGAATATTTATTTTCCTAGAGATTATCTAGATATAACTGTTTTAATAAGATAACTTTTATATTAGGTTATTTGAATTAAAATTGAGACTTTATCCCAAAAATCTTAGATGAAAAATAAAGATTTGCAGGGATCTTTTATTGGTGGTTCGACAGGCTGATCTTTAAGTTCGGCCTGTGGATTAAAAAGGATCGGCAAGCCGATTTGCTAGTTTGGCCTACCGATCGGACGATAAAAAGATCACGTGTTTTCGCTTAGATTTTATCAAATATTGATTTTGATTCGAATTTTTGAGGCCTTATATGATAGGGACTAACTCCTAGACCTAGCCTCTATAAAAGGGGAGTGAGTCTCATTATTATTTAGATTAGTTGAGAAATCTAGAGTGATACTCTGTCAGTGAGACTCTGAAACTCCCCAGAGAGCTGTTATTCACAAATCATGAATTATAGCTTTAAGTATTTCTCAATTGGTTGGAAAGAAAGCCACCTGAGAAATGACATGAGCCCACACGCACTCCGATCGAGGATAAAGAATAGCAAAGAAGGCTAGTTGGTTGATGTCCTTTTAGAATATTACTTTTCTTCACTAATTGCGGTAGTTTTTCGGCATATATAAGATTAGTAAGATCTAGTTAATTTATGCATATAGTGTGCCAAACTTGTGTTTTGAAAAATACTCTAATATTAAAAAATTTTTAAAGTACTGTTGTGTAATATTTTCCAACAATTGGTATCAAAGATAGGTTTTTATATAAAGTTGTAAGTTTATGATCGTGCTATATGTATAAATTTATGTGATTTTTATCTCTCCTATACTTAAATTTAATTTTATAGAGAGGTAACACTCTAGGTTTCTATATATATTTATGTTGTCATGATTATATGGTGAATGTTTATTAATTAATTATGGTTGATTAAATTATTATTTAATTATTTATTATTAATTAATTTATACCGGTTATGGTTCCTTAAAGGTTAGAATGTGTATCTAGGTTTTTCATGTAATTAAATGGCAGACTATTATCTCTGTCATTAGATGGCGGACTATCATCTTCGTCTAAGAATTATTATTTAATTTTAAATTTGTAAGAATTTTGTAATTAAATAATCATTCGGAGAAGATGGATGGAGAAGACAGATTTAAAGGATGATAGTGTTCCTAGGTATTTCCTAAGTCTCTAATTTTATGTTCTTGAATTGTTGAAAATAAAATTGATGAATTGAATTAAAAATTGTATTTTCTAGGAAGGGGCAATCTCTACTCTATCGGCATGCCAAATGGTTCGGCAGGCCATCCGCGAGGCAGAAATCAAGTGGCTTTGGCGACAGGCTGAATTTTTCAGTTCGGCAAGCAGATCTGTGATGATCGGTAGGCCAATTTTCAAGATTGGTAGACCAGTGGGTCATGACTAGCAGGCCGTGGCCGGCAAAAAACTGAAAATTTTTCCAAAAAATGTGTAGTTTTTTATGCAATTTTAATTTTATTTTGGGACAATTTTGAGAAACATTAAAATTTGGATATGATCGAAAATATAAAGTGTTCGATCTATGTGAGATTAAAGACTTGAAGATAGACATTAAATGAAGAAGGATGCAGCTTGAGAATTTAAGGATGAAGAAACAATAATATGTTTCGATTATTCTCTTTTATTTTTTATTATCTAGGATAGAACAATAATATTACAGTTATTTATTATTATTTTGCTTGTTGCTTTGCTTGATTACTTTGCTTGTCTACATCATAATATGATTTGCCATGTATATTGATGACATGCCATATAGAATAGGGAGTGTCGCTCAATTATAAATTGTTCATGTATGCTTTTAAAATAAAACCTTAATTTCAAAAGATTGAGTGGGAGAAAGTTTTCGAAGAGAGGACCTAAGGCCTCCATCATTGGTCCATAGGTAGTAGATAATAGTTTCGACCCCTAAGATGAGACTTCATCATATACTAGATTGGATATCCAAGAGGATAAGGTATTTTAGCATGATTTATGGTTGTACACTCCTAGGTGGTGATTCTATATCATGTATAAAATCTTAAAATGATGATTATACACTCACATTAATTTTATTATTAACCTCCCATAGGAGCTCTGTTAATAAAATTAATGGCCAAAGAAACAATTATTAATATATGCCGGATCATATGGGTCCTAGATGGCATATATTAATTAAGAGGGGATCCATGTTCCTGATTGAATTTGCAATGACTCCCCTAGGAGCTTGTTGAATTCTAAGTTGGGAATTATCGTTGTAAGGTTGTGATTTTTTCAAGGTTTTGACATATAAACATATTTGTATGTTTTTACATGAATGTGTTATCTCACTTAATTATTATATATGTTTGCTTATGTTTGGTATATGGTTCTTTATTGTAGATTAAAAATGTCTAAAAATGCTTTATCATCGATATTTGACAAAAACCAACTAACCTGAGAAAATTATAATGACTGAAAACGGAACCTGAATATCGTCATCTCCTTTGAGAAACTGAAATTTGTATTGACAACCCCTTGTCCTCCCAAGGCTACGGGAGATTCCACCAATGATCAAATCTAAGCATATGATCGTTGGAAAGATGCAAATGATCAGGTCCGCTGTTATGTTATGACGAGCACTAATAATGTGCTGCAGGCTCAACATGAGGATTATGAGACTACTAGACAGATCTTGGATAATCTAGAAGACATGTTTGGAGGCCAGGCCTTAACTTAGCAGCAAGGGGTGCTTCGGAAACTTCTTAACTGTAAACAGAGACCGGAGACGTCTATAAAGAAGCACATGATGTGGTCGTGGGTTACCTCGTTGAGGCACAAAACAATGAAGCCGACATCAATGGTGAGACTCAAATGACTATGGTCTTTGAGACTCTGCCTAAGGAGTTTATCCTATTTAGAGCTGCTTTTAATTTAAGCAATGGACGGAATATGACCTTAACAGAGTTGATGAAACCGCTGACATGTATGCCCTAAGGAGTAAAAATGTAATAAGTTTTTGGAGACATTTTTGTGAATAAAGAATTTATTTATTATATATACCAAATCTTGTCCTCTTAACGTTCATATTTGATGAATATATGATAAGTAAACAATAGTCTGAGACTGTCAGTCTAAACCTTTAAGAATTGGGCATATGATGGACAGAGTATGCAAAAGACACGATTTTTAAGGTGACGGTCTAAATCATAAGATCTGCAATCGAGGGAATAAAGTTGGGTACTTTATTCATGTAAAGATTGTTATGTTGTCTATATCCCTATTGGGAGATGGTTTGTCTTGACCATCGGAGGTAGACTTCGCGAATAGAAACATTGGCACGTTGTCATAGGTGACAATGTGTTGGATCGAGACATAAAGTGAATTGATTTGGATTAATAATTCTGTCTTGGCAAATCGATTCACTTTAGACAATCATTTGTATTGTCTCTTAATCCTGAGATGAATAGTGGGCCCGTTGTCTTGACTTGTGTCTTTTGATGTACCAAAGGGTGACACCCACATTTTAATAGTGGTATGCATGTGGGTACGTTGGAGGCATGACTCTTGATAGCGTAGACATATTATTCATAGACATGGAATCCATAGCTCCTCTTTAGGAGTAGTGATATCCTCTTATATGCGTTATCTTGTAATTGAAAAATTGAAGCGCTCAACTATTTGGATACATAGGTGTAACCAAATAGGATACCTTCTTTAGATGGTAAGTTTTTCGATGGTGAGTTAATGGAACGTAAGATAAAAAAAATCGGGAAGGTAAGACAGAACTTGTCCTTAAGCCGATTATGGATAATCCTATGGGGATACGGTACACTATGATATGTCATTGAGACTTAGCTATATGAGCTTCATAATTCTATAGAGTTCGAGAGTGCAACTCCAAGCTTTTAATGGAGCAGCGTTGGACTTGATAATTATGAAATGTATATTTGGGATATTGGGTTTCATAATTATCGGGAGCTTGAACTATATATGTCCATTTGGTCCCCTTTGCTAGCCTACAAAATCCTGTAACGATACGACGTGCTTTTCTAATTATTGGCGACTTATGTCAGATTTATTAGATTGGTTGAAATTTGAAAGAATCAAATAATTCATGTCTGTTTATCGGTTAAATTAATTTTGTGACAAAATTAATTGAAGATTAAACTTGTTGAATTATTGGGATCGGATAATTCTTATCTGTTTATCAATTGATTTAATTTTAAATAAATTATATCAAGATAAACTTGTAGAGTTATTAGGAATCTATTTATTTTCTTAAAGATTATCTAGATAAAGTTGTTTTAATTAGATAACTTCTTTATTGGGTTATTTGAATTAAAACTGGGGCTTTATCCTATAGAATCTTAGGTGGAAAATAAAAGATTCGTTAAGATTTTTTTTCGGCAGTTCGGCATGCCGATCCTAAAGTTCAGCCTGCCGATGGGGCATGTTCAGCCTGCCTATGAGACAGATCGGCCTGCCTATGCATGAAATAAAAATCACATGTTTTTTCGCTGATTTCATCCGATATTGATCCGAATTTGATTTTGGTTTGAATTTTTTAGACCTTATCTGATAAGGAATGAACCTAGACCCAACCTCTATAAATAGGGAGTGAGTCTCATGAGTTATTTAGATCAATTGAGAGATTAAGAGTGATACTCTACCGGTGAGAATCTGAAACTCCTTGAGAGCTCTTGTTCACAAATCACGAACACTAGCTTTGGGTTCTCTCAATTGGTTGGAAGGAGAATTGCCTTGAGGAAGAGCTGTACGTGTGAGCCCACACTCATTCCGATCATGGATAAAGAATAGCAAAGAAGACCAGTTGGTTGAGGCTCTTCTAGAACGTTACTTCTCTTCACGGATTACAGGAGTTCTTTGGCATTCAAAGGTTAGTAAAATTTGATTAATTTATGCATATAGCATGTCAAATTTATGTTTTGGAAAATACTCTGATAATTTTAAAATTTTGTTGCGTACTATTTTTCCAACAAAAACAGTTATAGGAGTTCGAACTACTGATAAGGGAATCTCTTGCGGGTGGCGAGGCCAACTTGGCGACTGCTCCTAGTTCCAATCCCAACCCTGGGAATGGAAAGAAGCAACAAGCCAAGAACACGAAGTCTTTTGTTCCTGTAAATGGCAAGAACAAGAAGAAAAAGAAGAAGAACCCTAAGAAGCTTAAGTGCTTCTTTTATGGGAAGGTCGGGCATATCAAGAAGAATTGCAAAGACTTCCTTTCCCGAGGAGGTAGGTGTGATCTTCTATATTTAGAAACTTATTTAGTTGAGGAATCTAGTGACGTTTGGGTCATAGATTCTAGAGCAACTAATCATGTTTTTGTTTCTCTGCAGGGGTTCAAAGAAACAATAAGTCTGCTTTATAAAGACTTCACGCTTCAGATGAGCAATAGATCCTTGGTCTTAGTTGAAGTAGTAGGAGACGTCCACCTTTATTTTGATAATTATAGGAATTTAAGTTTGCGAGATTGTTTTTAGGTTCCTAAATTTAAGAGGAATTTAATTTCTATAGCTTGTTTATTTAAACACTCCTATTTGGTTTCTTTTAATAATAAAGTGGTGATTCGTAAAAATAAATCTTTTATCTGTTTTAGATGGATGCAAAATAATCTATATTTTATCAAACTTAAGATGGACTTGCTACTTAATGCTAAGATAATAATAACTCTAAAAGACTTAAAACTTCTCACTCTAATAAGACTTATCTTTTGCATTTGCGACTTGGTCATATTAACCTGAATAGGATTCAAAGGTTGGTAAGGGATAGACCTTTAAGTCACTTAAAGATGGAATCTATACCACAATGTGAATCTTGTTTTGAGGGTAAAATGACCAAAAGACCATTCAAGTCTAACGGCAATAAGGCTGAAGGGGTTATAGAACTTGTGCATAATGATGTTTGTGGACAATTAAACATCCAGGCACGACGAGGGTATGAGTACTTTGTCACTTTTATTGACGATAACTCAAGGTATAGGTATATGTAACTGATGCACCAAAAAAGCAAAACTTATGACAAGTTTAGGGAGTTTTAGGCTAAAGTGGAAAAGTAATTTGGTAGACCCATAAAGGCACTTCGATCCGATCAAGGTGATGAATACCCTTATGATGAGTTCTTGGGACACTTATTAGAGAATGGGATTTTATCCCATTTGACTGCACCGCGCACTCCGTAGTAGAATGGCATAGCGAAGAGAAGAAATAGGACTTTGTTGGACATGGTTAGGTCCATGATGAGTTATTCATCATTACCTTTGTCATTTTGGGGATATGCACTACAAAATGCATGTTATCTTTTGAACAATGTGCCTTCAAAATCGGTCCCTAAAACTCCTCACAAGTTGTGGATGAGCAAGAAGACATCCTTAAACCATATTCTCATATGAGGATGTCTGGCTCATTTCTAGTTTAAGAACGCGAAAAAGTTGAAAGCATGTTTAGAAGTTTGCATGTTTGTAGGATATCCAAAAGAGACTAAAGGGGGTTATTTTTATAGCCCAAAGGAAAATAAAGTCGTGGTTTCAACTCATGTAACTTTCCTTGAGGAAAGTTACATGGACAACTTTAAGCCTCGAAGGAAAGTGGTGCTTGAGGAGTTAAGGAGTGATCTAATCACTTCAGGAGTTTCTATAGAAACCACTCCAATCAGTGTAGAAGAAACAAACAAACCTGAACAACAACCTAAGGGACTTCGGTGTAGTGGGAGAATCGGGTGTTAACTCGAGAGGTATATATTCAATGGTGAGGCCTTCTTGGCTGAACTAGATGAACATGACATGGATCCTTATACTTACATAGAGGCAATAGAGGATGTTGATTCAAAACTCTGGACAAAGGCCATGAACATAGAGACGAAGTCTATGGAGACTAATCGGGTCTAGGAACTTGTGGATCTTCCCGAAGGAGTAAAACTCATAGGGTGTAAATGGATCTACAAGTGGAAAGGGGGAGTGGATGGAAAGGTCGAAACCTTTAAGGTTAGATTGGCAGCTAAGGGTTACACGCAAAAGGAAGGAATCGATTACAAGGAAACCTTTTCGCCTGTAGCCATGCTTAAGTCCATCCGGATTCTCTTATCCATAGCTGCCACACTCAACTACGAGATTTGACATATGGATGCCAAGATGGCTTTTCAAAATGGCTATCTTGATGAGTCCATTTATAGAGAACAACCACATAAGTTTAAGGCTAAGGATCAAAAGGGTAAGGTTTGTAAGCTACTAAAGTCAATATATGGACTTAAGCAAGTTTCCCATTCTTAGAATATAAGATTTGATCAAGTGATCAACACTTATGGGTTCTCACAAAATGTGGATGAACCATGTGTGTACAAACACATTAAAGATGGGAAGGTAATTTTTTTGGTACTCTATGTAGATTACATTCTATTATTTGGCAATGATGTTGGAGCATTGTTATCGATCAAATTATGGTTGACCAAGCAGTTTGACATGAAGGACTTGGGGGAGGCTAATTTTGTTCTTGATATCCAGATTTTTCCGAATAGGAAGAACAAAATGATAACTTTGTTACAAGCTAGTTACATAGATAAAATTCTTAGGAGGTTTGCAATGTAGGATTCTAAGAAAAGTGGGCAACCATCTAAGTCTGGAATTACTCTTTTTAAGAAAGACTCTCCAAAGTCTGAGGAAGAAAGGGAATACAGGAAGATGTTGCCTTATGCCTTGGCAGTGGGTAGTCTCATGTATGCTATGCTTTACACACGACCAGATATTTATTATGCTGTCAGAATTGTGAGTCGATTCCAAGTGGATTCGGGACTGAACCACTAAGTTGTAGTAAAGCATATTTTTAAGTACCTAAGAAGGACTCGAGGGTATATATACTTGTGTATTCGGGTGAGGACTTAACTCCTCTGGGATATACTGACTCGGATTTCTAAACCTGTCTGGATTCTAGGAGATTGACTTCTGGTTTCATGTTTACTCTAGGTGGCAGTGCCATCAGATGGAGAAATGTGAAGCAAGATTACACTTCGGATTCAACGATGGAGGCCAAGTATGTGGCAACTAGTGATGCTTCAAAAGAAACAGTGTGGCTCCGCAAGTTCCTTGGGGATCTTGAGGCAGTTTTTGGTCTGGATAAGGCAGTATTGTTATACTGTGACAACGGTGCAGTAGTAGCTAATGCTAAGGAACCAAGATTACATAAGAAGAGTAAGCATATTGATTGGAAGTATCACGTGATAAAGGACTTCGTTGACGGCGAGCATGTCACGGTGTGCAAAATCACGTCAAAGAACAATTTAACTGATCCATTCTCGAATACACTTACTAGGAGAGTCATCGAGAGGCATGTGGAAGCTATAAGGATGCGAGATTTGTCATATTAGACGTGTACCCCTTAAAGAGTAAAAATGTAATATGTTTTTGGAGACATTTTTATCAATAAAGAATTTATTTATTATTTATATAGCAAATCTTGTCCTCTTTACGTTCATATTTCTTGAATGTATGTTAAGCAAACAAAAGTTTGAGACTATCGTTTTAAACCTTTAAGAATTGAGTACATGATAGACAAATTATGCGGAAGACATGATTCTTAAGGTGACAGTCTAAATCATAAGATCCGCAATCGAGGGAATAAAGTTGGGTGCTTTATTCATGAAAAGATTGTTATGAAATATATATGTAAGATATTGGGTTTCATAATTATCGAGAGCTTGAACTATATAGGTCCATCAAATCCTCATTGCTAGCTCATAAAATTCCTATAACGATACGACATGCTTTTCCAATAATTGATGACTTATGTTAGATTTATCAGATTGGCTAGAATTTAGTAAAATCAGATAATTCATGTTTGTTTATCGGTTGAATTAATTTTGTAATAAAATTAATTCAAGTTAAACTTGTTAAATTATCAAGAATATTTATTTTCTTAGAGATTATCTAGATCTAACTGCTTTGATTAGATAACTTCTCTATTAGGTTATTTAAATTAAAACTGAGGCTCTATCCCAAGAATCTCGGATGGGAAATAAAAATTCGTAGGGATCTTTTATCGGAGGTTCGGTTGGCCAATCTTTAAATTCGGCATGCTGATTGAGGAGGATCGGCATGCCAATTTGCCAGTTCGGCCTACCAACTAGGCGATAAAAGGATCACACGTTTTCACACAAATTTTATCAGATATTGATTCTGATTTGAATTTTTGAGGCCTTATGTGATAGGGACTGACTCATGGGCCCAACCTCTATAAAAGGAGAGTGAGTCTTATTATTATTTAGATCAATTGAGAAATCTAGAGTGAGACTCAGTTAGTGAGACTCTAAAACTTCCCGAAGAGCTATTATTCACAAATCATGAATTATAGCTTTGGGTATTTCTCAATTGGTTGGAAGGAGAGCCACCTGAGAAAAGCTGAACAACATTAGCCCACACTCACTCTGATCGAGGATAGAGAATAGCATTGAAGGCCAATTAGTTGAGGTCCTTCTGCAACGTAACTTCTCTTCACTGATTGCGGTAGCTTTTCAGCATATATAAGGTTAGTAAGATCTAGTTAATTTATGTATATAGTTTGTCAACCTTGTGTTTTGAAAAATACTCTTATATTAAAAAAATTTTAAAATTTTGCTACGTACTATTTTTTCAACATCAAGCGGGTTCCCTCATAAGAGAGTGAGAAGGGAGGGAGCTATGACTTTTAATAAATCATTAATTTCTATTAAAGGGGTAGTTTTAATAAGTGGTTTGTTGGAAGACATTTTGTATAAGTTAGGGTATTTGGAAGGCATTCTTGTAAGTTGCCCATAAGTCTATAGGCAAGGTGTACCACGTCATCATTTTGTTTATGTAGTACACCCATTCATTAATTATTTATATTTGGATAATTGTCAATTTCATCTTTTGATAATTACTAGTGGGGTGCAAGTGAAATAAACATGTGTATTTTCTTTTTAGACTTGTTGCAGTTTCTATATTATAAAATTACGTATTTAAAGCAGTAAAATATTTATGAAATGACTTACTCAAAAAAGGATATTTATACATATTGCTTTTCTCTTCCTCTAAAATTAAGGGCTCTGTTAGGTTTTTATGGGAGTATTCTGCGTCGCCCCCTTTTCCTCTTGGACTAGAAATTGGCGTTGGCATCAAGTTGGCCATCGGAATCTTTGGTTCCAACCCTTAGGAAGGGATTGCATCGGGTACCAAGTTAGATCTCCAAGAGGATAATTTGCTTTAGCATGTTTTATGGTTGTTCACCCCAAAGTGTCGATTATAAACCATGGATAAAGTAGTTGAAACGATAGTTAAATACGCAAGATTAATTTTATTATCAACCTCCCCCAAGGAGTTTTGTTGATAAAGTTAATGGCCAAAGAAAGCGATTATTAGTAAATGATAGATTAGACAAGTCTTAGATAGTATATACTAATCATAGGGTATCTATGTTCCTTACTCCAAGGCTGTTTGTTGAATTCTAAGTTAGAAATTATCGTTGTAAGATTATGATTTTTTCAAGTTTTCACACATAAACATAGTGTATGCTTACTTGTTTGTGTTATCTTATTAAGTTGTTGTTGAATGTTTGCTTATGTTTGATTTATGATTCTTTATTGTTTATCAAAATGTCTAAAAATGCTTTATCTTCGATACTCAATAAAAACACTTTAACTGGCGAGAACTATAATGATTGAAAACAAAACCTGAATATCATCCTATCTTTTGAGAAACTAAAATTTGTGCTAACTGTACTATATCCTCTTACACTACTAGCAAATTCACTAATAAACAAATCCAAGCGTATTATCGCTGGAAGGATGCTGATGATCAGACCCCCTATTATATCATGGCTAAAATGAATAACGTGCTACAAACTCAACATGAAGATCATGAGATTGCTCGGCAGATCATGATAATCTTGATAACACGTTTGGATGCCAAGCCTTGATAAAGCAGCAATGGGCATGTTGAAAGCTTCTTAATTGTAAACAAAGACTAGGGATGCTTGTGAAGGAGCATACGATGTTGGTCATAGGTTACCTCGTTGAGGGTCAAACCCATGGAGCTGATATTGATGCTGAGTCACAAATGACTATGGTCTTTGAGACTCTTTCTAAGGAGTTCATCCCATTTAGAGCTTTATATAACTTAAGCAATAGACAGGATGTGACTTTAACTAAGCTGATGAAGCAGTTATAAGTGTTTGAAAATTGGATTAGGGAAGCTCTGGCTAGTGACGAGGCAAACTTGGTAGTTGCATCTAGTTCTAATTCCAATTCTGGGAATGCAAAGAAGCAAAAGGCTGAGAACGAGAAGTCTTCTATTCCAACAAAAGGCAAGGATAAAAAGAAAAAAAAAGGAGGAACCCAAAGAAGCTAAAGTGCTTTTTCTGCAGGAAGGTTGGGCACGTTAAGAAGAATTATGAGGAGCAAAATTCTGGTTATTGAAACTTAGTTAGTTGAAGAATCAAGTAACACTTGGATCATAGATTTTGGAGCGACTAATCATATTTGTATGTCTCTAAAGGGTTCAAGGAAACAAGAAGTCTGCTATATGAGCACTTCACATTACGGATGGGCAATGAATCCTTAGTATTCATTGAAGCAGTGAGAGACGTACATCTTAATTTTTATAGTTGTAAGAGTTTAGTTTTGAGAGATTGTTTTTATATTCCCAAACTTAAAAGGAATTTAATTTTTGTCACATCTTTGTTTAAAGATTCTTATTCAATTTTTTTAATAATAAAGTTACGATTCATAAAAACAAATCTTTTATCTGTAGTGGATGGATGCAAAAAAACCAATGTTTTATCAAACCTAAGATGGACTCACTGTTGAATACTGAGATTAATGATAATTCTAAAATACTTAAAACTTTTCACTCTAATTAGACTTATCTTTGGCACTTACAATTAGGTCATATTTGCTTGAA
Organism: Artocarpus hirsutus; assembly: GCA_946598075.1. NCBI lineage: Eukaryota > Viridiplantae > Streptophyta > Magnoliopsida > Rosales > Moraceae > Artocarpus > Artocarpus hirsutus. The sequence continues at coordinate 8,692 of CAMOHE010051847.1, read as the reverse complement.
TAAAATTCAAAGGTTGATAAGGGATGGACTTTTAAGTTATTTAGAGGTAGAATCTATATCATAATGTGAATCTTGTTTGGAGGGCAAAATGACCCAAAGACCATTCGGGTCTAAGGGCAATCGAGCTGAAGGAATTCTAGAACTTGTGCATAGTGATGTTTGTAGTCCCATGAACATCAAGGCACGAGGAAGGTATGAGTATTTTGTTTCTTTTATTGGTGATTACTCAATATATGAGGATGTCTACCTAATGCATTATAAGAGGGAAACTTTTTACAATTTCAGGGAGTTTCGAGCAAGTGGAGAAGAAATTACGTAAGCCTATACAGGCACTTCAATCCGATTGAGATGGAGAATATCTCATAGATGAGCTCATTGAATACTTATTAGAGAATAGGATTTTATCCTATTTGACTATGCTAGGCACTCTGCAACAGAATGGCATGGCTAAAAGAACGAATAGGACTTTGATTGACATGGTTAGGTCCATACTGAATTATTCAAAGTTACCTTTATCTTCTTGTGGATATGCACTACAAACTACATGCTATCTTTTGAACGATGTGCCTTCAAAATCGGCTCTTAAAACTTCTCATGAGTTGTAGACGGGTAGGAAGGCATCCTTAAACCATATTTGCATATGGGGATGTCTTGCTCATGTCATGTACAAGGAAGTGAATAAGTTGAGGGCACGTTCGGAAGTGTGTGTGTTTGTAGGATATCCAAAAGAGACTAAAGGGGTTATTTTTATAATCCAAAAGAAAATAAAGTTGTAGTTTCAACCAATGTGACTTTCCTCGAGAAAAGTTACATGAACAACTTTAAGCCTTATAGTAGAGTGGTACTCATAGAGTTGACGAGTGATTCGATCACTTCGGGGGTTCCAGTTGAAACCAATCCAATCAATGTAGAAAAACCAACTAAACAATAACCTAGGAAGCTTTAGTATAGTGGGAGGATTGGGCATCAACTCGAGCAGTATAAGTTCAATGGTGAAGCTTACTTGGCTAAGGTGGTTGAACATGACAGGGATCCTTACACCTACAAAGAGGCTATAGTGGATGTTGATTCAAAGCTCTGGACAAAAGCTATGAACACTAAGATGAAGCCTATAAAGACTAATCATGTTTGGGAGATTGTGGACCTTTCCAAAGGGATAAAACCCGTAGAGTGTAAGTGGGTCTACAAGAAAAAGAAAGGAGCGGATGAAAAAGTTGAAACCTATAAGGCTAGACTGGTAGTAAAGGGATACACGCAAAAGGAAGGAAACGATTACAAGAAAACCTTTTCGTCTGTGGCCATGCTTAAGTCCATCCGTATAATCTTGTCCATTGCTACGACTCTCGATTACAAGATTTGGCAAACGGATGCCAAGATGGCCTTTCTGAATAGCTATTTTGATGAGACCATATATATGGTACAATTAGATAGGTTCAAAGCTAAGGGTCAAAGTAATAAGGTCTATAAGTTGCTAAAGTCTATTTATGGACTTGATCAAACTTCCTATTCTTGGAATATAAAATTTGATCAAGTGATCAAGACTTATAGGTTTGAACAAAATGTGGACGAAGCATGTGTTTATTTTTTCTACTACTCTCTATATATGACATTCTGCTTGTTGGCAATGACGTTGGGGCATTGTCATTAGTCAAATTAAGGTTGACTAAGCAGTTTGACATGAAAGACTTGGGTAAATCGAATTATATTTTGGGTATCCAAATCTTTCAAGATTAGAAGAATAAATTATAGCTTTATCCCAAGTTACCAATATAGATAAGATTCTTGAGAAGTATGTAAAGCAGAATTCCAACAAAGGTGAGCAACTATCTAGGTTTGAAATTACTCTTTCTAAGAAAGACTCTCTAAAGTCTGCCGAAGAAAGAGAATACATGAAGAAGGTGCCTTATGCTTCGACAATAGATAGTCTCATGTATCCTATACTTTACACACAACTGGACATATGTTACACGATCGGGATAGTAAGTCGATTTTAATCGGATCCAGGACCAAACCATTGGATTGCAATTAAGCATATTTTCAATTACCTAAGAAGGACTAGAAGTTGTATACTAGTGGATTCTGATGAGGATCTAACGTCTCTTAGATACACTGATTTGAATTTTCAATCTTGTTTGGATTTGAGAGATTGACTTTAAGTCTTGGATTTACTCTAGGAGGAGGCGCCATTGTTTGAAAAAGTGTTAAGCAAAATTACGCTTTAGATTCAACGATGGAGGCCAAGTATGTGGTAGCTAGTGAAGTTTCAAAAGAAGATGTATAGCTCTGCAAGTTCCTTAGGGATCTTAAGGTAGTTCTTGGCATGGATAAGCCAATGACACTGTATTGTGATAACACTATACAGTGAAAGTATCATGTGATAAAGGACATCATGGTAAGTGAAAATGTGACAATATATAAGATTGCATCTAAGGACATTATAGCCTATCGGGGCTATGGGGATGCGTAACATATCACAATTACTCATCTAGCATAAGTGGAAGATTGTTAGACTAAATGCCTAAAGGATCTAAGAAAGACCTTCCAAAGTCTGACGAAGAAAGAGAATACATCAAGAAGGTGCCTTATGCTTCGACAATAGATAGTCTCAAGTATCCTATACTTTGCACACGATTGGACATATGTTATACGGTTGGGATAGTAAGTCGATTTCAATCGAATCCAAGACCAAACCATTGGGTTGCAATCAAGCATATTTCAAGTACCTAAGAAGGACTAGAAGTTATATGCTAGTGGATTCTAGTGAGGATCTAACACCTCTTAGATACACTGATTTGAATTTTCAATCCTGTTTAGATTCAAGCATATCGACTTTAAGTTTTGGGCTTATTCTAGGAGGAGGCGCCATTGTTTGGAAAAGTGTCAAGCAAAATTACACTTCAGATCCAATGATGGAGGCTGAGTATGTGGTAGCTAGTGAAGCTTCGAAAGAAGCTGTATAGCTCCACAAGTTCCTTAGGCATCTTGAGGTAGTCCTAGTTAGACATGTATGCCCTAAGGAGTAAAAATGTAATGAGTTTTTGGAGACATTTTTATCAATAAAGAAATCATTTCTTATTTATATACCAAATCTTGTCCTCTTTACGTTTATATTTGTTGAATGTATGATAAGCAAACAATAGGCTAAGACTGTCGGTCTAAACCTTTAAGAATTGAGCATATGATGGACAGATTATGTGAAAGACATGATTCTTAAGGTGACAGTCTAAAACATAAGATCCACAATCGAGGGAATAAAGTTGGGCACTTTATTCATGTAAAGATTGTTATGCTGTCTATATTCCTATTGGGAGATAGTTTGTCTTGACCATCGAAGGTGGACACCATGAATAGAAACATTGGCACATTGGCACATTGTCATAGGTGATGATGTGTTGGATCAGGACATAAAGTGAATTGATTTGGATTAATAATTCTGTCTTGGCAAATTGATTCACTTTAGACAATCATTTGTATTGCATCTTAATCATGAGATGATTAGTGGGCCCGTTGTCTTGACTTGTGTCTTCTGATGTACCAAAGGGTGACACCCACATCTTAATAGTGGTATGCATGCCGGTACGTTAGAGGCATGACTCTTGATGACGTAGACCTGTTATTCATTGATATGGACTCCATAGCTCCTCTTTAGGAGTAGTGATAACCTCTTATATGCGTTATCCTGTAATTAGAAATCTAGAGCGCTCAACCATTTGGATACATAGGTGTGACCGAATGGTATACTGTCTTTAGATGGTAAGTTTTCCTATGGTGAGATAATGGAACGTAAGATAAAAATAATCGAGAAAGTAAGACAGAACTTGTCCTTAAGCCGATTATGGATAATCCTATGGGGAAACGATACACTATAATATGTCATGGAGACTTAGCTATACGGGCTTCGTAATTCTATAGAGTTTGAGAGTGTAGCTCCAAGCTTTTAGTGGAGTAGAGTTGGAGTTGATAATTATGAAATGTATATCTGGGATATTGGGTTTCATAATTATCGGGAGCTTGAACTATACAGGTCCATTTGGTCTCCTTTGCTAGCTCACAAAATCCTGTAACGATATGGCGTGCTTTTACAATAATTGGTGACTTATGTCGATTTATTAGATTGGTTGAAAATTTGGAAGAATCAAATAATTCATGTCTGTTTGTCGGTTGAATTAATTTTTTGAACAAAATTAATTCAAGATAAACTTGTTGAATTATTGGGGTCAGATAATTCTTGTCTGTTTATCAGTTGATTTAATTTTGGATAAATTAAATCAAGATAAACTTGTAGAATTATTAGGAATCTATTTATTTTCTTAGAGATTATCTAGATAAAGTTGTTTTAATTAGATAACTTCTCTATTGGGTTATTTGAATTAAAACTGAGGCTATATCCTATAGAATCTCGGGTGAAAAATAAAATATTCGTGTGATTTTTATTTCGATAGTTCAACATGCCGATCCTAAAGTTTGGTCTGCCGATCAGGCAAGTTCGGCCTGCCTATGGAAAAGTTCGACCTACCTATGTACGAATTAAAAATCACGCGTTTTCACATGTTTTTACGCGTATCTTATCCGATATTGACCCAAATTTGATTCTGTTTTGAATTTTGGAGACCTTATCTGATAAGGAATGACTCTAGACCCAACCTCTATAAATAGGGAGTAAGTCTCATGAGTTATTTAGATCAATTGAGAGATTAAGAGTGATACTCTGATGGTGAGAATCTGAAACTCCTTGAGAGCTCTTGTTCACAAATCACGAACACTAGCTTTAGGTTCTCTCAATTGGTTGGAAGGAGAGTCACCTTGAGGAAGAGCTGTACATGTAAGCCCACACTCATTCCGATCGTGGATAGAGAATAGTAAAGAAGACCAGTTGGTTGAGGCTCTTCTAGAACGTTATTTCTCTACACAAATTTTGGAAGCTTTTCGACGAATACAAGGTTAGTAAGATCAAGTTAATTTATACATATAGCATGTCAAACTTGTGTTTTAGAAAATACTTTGATTTAAAAAATTTTGAAAATTTTTTGCGTATTATTTTTCCAACAATTGGTATCAGAGCCATGGTTTTTACATAAATTTACGAGTTTGTGATCATGCTATACGTATAAATTATATGATCATAATCTGTCCTATGCTTGAATTTAATTTTATAGAGAGTTGGCACTCTAGGTTTCTATATAATATTATATGTTGTCATGGATTATGTGGTGAATGTCTATTAATTAATTATGGTTGATTAAATCATTATTTAATAATTTATTAATTAATTAATTTATACCGGTTATAGTTCCTTAGAGGTTAGAATACGTATCTAGGTTTTTCATGTAATTAGATAGCGGACTATTATCTCCGTCTAGGAATTATTATTCAATTTTAAATTTGTAAAAATTTTGTAATTAAATAATTATTCGGACAAGACGGACCTAGAAGATGGATGATGGCAAACCCATGTATTTCCTGAGTCTCTAATTTTATGTTTTTGAATTGTTGAAAATAAAATTGATGTATTGCATTAAAAAAATTGTATTTTCTGAAAAAGGAGATTTCTACTCGGTTGGCATGTTGAACTCTCTAGTTCGGCAAGCTGATAGTCGTAGATCGATAGGCCAGATGTGAGGTTCGGCAGGCCGTCAGAGGGGCAAAAATCAGGCAGCTCTGGCGGCAGGCCAAACTTCTAGTTCGACAGGCCGATGGGTCATGACCGGCAGGCCGACCACACAGATCGGCTTGCCGGCAGAGTGCTGGAAATTTTCAGCAAAGGTGCATTTTTTTTAATGCAGTTTTAACTTTATTTTTGAGACAATTCTGAGAAACATTAAATATGGATTTGACTGGAAATATGGAGTATTCGATTCATATGGCATCGAAGACATGAAGATGGAATTACATGAAGAAGGATACAGTTTGGAGATTCAAGTATGAAGAATTGATCATATGTTTTGATTATTCTCTTGTAATCTTTGTTTTTTATTCTCTAGGGTGGAACCATAATATTACGGTTATTCATTATTATTTTGCTTGTAGCTTTGCTTAATTGCTTTGCTTGTCTGCATTATAATATGTTTTGCTATGTATATTGATAACATGTCATATAGAATAGAGAGTGCCACTCACATTAAAATTGTTCATGCATATCCTTTAAAATAAAACCTTGATTTCAAAAGATTGAGTGGGAGAAGGTTTTCGAAGAGAAGACCTAAGGCCTCCATCGTTGGTCCATAGAAAGAACATGGTGGTCCCGACCCTTAGGAAGGGATTTCTATCATGTACCAAATTGGATCTCTGAGAGGATAAGGTATTTTAGCATGAATTATGGTTACACACCCTAGGTGGTGATTGTAAATCATGGATAAAATATTGAAACGATGGTTATATACCCATGTTAATTTTATTATTAACCTCCCATAGGAGCTCTGTTAATAAAATTAATGGCCAAAGAAATGATTATTAATATATGCTGGATCATACGGGTCCTGGATGGCATATATTAATCAGGAGGGGATCTGTGTTTCTGATTGAATTCGTCATGACTCCCCTAGGAGCTTGTTGTATTCTGAGTTGGGAATTATCGTTGTAAGGTTGTGATATTTTCAAGGTTTTGACACATAAACACATTTGTAAGTTTTTACATGGTTGTGTTGTCTTACGAAATTATTATGAAGTGTTTGCTTATGTTTGGTATATGATTCTTTATTGTAGATTGAAAATGTCTAAAAACGTTTTATCTTTGATACTTGACAAAAACCTATTAACCGAAGAGAATTATAATGATTGGAAACGGAACCTGAATATCGTCCTTTCCTTTGAGAAACTGAAATTTGTGCTAACAAACCCTTGTCCTCTCGAGCCTACGGGAGACTCAACTAATGAGCAATTCCAAGTGTACGATCGTTGGAAAGATGCAAATGATCAGGCCCGCTGCTATGTTATGGCTAGCATGAATAATGTGCTACAGGCTCAACATGAGGATTATGAGAGCAGATCTTGGATAATCTACAAGACATGTTCGGAGGCCAAGCCATAACAAGGCAGCAAGGGGCGCTTTGGAAACTTCTTAACTGTAAACAGAGGCCGGGGACATTTGTAAAGGAGCACATGATGTTAGTTATGGGTTACCTCACTGAGGCACAAACCCATGGAGCTGACATCGATGCTAAAACTCAGATGACTATGGTCTTTGAGACTCTGTCAAAGGAATTTATTTTGTTTAGAGGTACTTTTAATTTAAGCAATAGGCGGGATATGACCTTAACAGAATTAATGAAACAGTTACAGGAGTTCGAACTGCTGATTAGCTTGTCTCCTGTTGGTGGAGAGGCCAACATGGTAGCTACTTCTGGTTCCAATCCCAGCTCTGGGAATGGCAAGAAGCAACAGGCCAAGTGTGGGAAAGTCGAGCACATAAAGAAGTATTGCAAGGACTTCCTTTCCAAAGGAGGTAGGTGTAATCTTTTGTATTTAGAAACTTATTTGGTTGAGGAATCCAGTGACATTTGGGTCATAGATTCCGGTGCAACTAATCATGTTTGTGTTTCTCTGCAGGGGTTCAAAGAAGCAAGAAGTCTGTTTCATGAAGACTTCATGCTTCGGATGGGCGATGGATCCTTGGTCTCAGCAGAAGCAGTGGGAGATGTCCATCTTTACTTTGATAATTATAGGAATTTAATTTTGCGAAATTGTTTTTATGTTCCTAAATTTAAAAGGAATTTAAATTCTATAGCTTGTTTATTTAAAGACTCTTATTTAGTTTCTTTTAACAATAAAGTGATGATTCGTAAAAATAAATCTTTTATCTGTTCTGGATGGATGCAAAATAATATATATTTTATCAAACCTAAGATGGACTTACTGCTTAATGTTGAGATAAATGATAATAACTCTAAAAGACTTAAAACTTCTCATTCTAATAAGACTTATCTTTGGCATTTGCGCCTTGGTCATATTAACCTGAATAGGATACAAAGGTTAGTAAAGGATGGACCTTTAAGTCACTTAAAGGTGGAATCTATACCTCAATGTGAATCTTGTTTGGAGGGTAAAATGACCAAAAGACCATTTGGGTCTAAGGGCAATAGGGCCGAAGAGGTTCTAGAACTTATGTATAGTGATGTTTGTAGATCGATGAACATCCGGGCACGAGGAGGGTATGAGTACTTCGCACTTTTATTGATGACTACTCAAGGTATGGGTATGTGTACCTGATGCACCACAAAAGCGAAACTTTTGACAAGTTCAGGGAGTTTCAGGCTAAAGTGAAAAAACAATTAGGTAGACCCATAAAGGCACTTTGATATGATTGAGGTGGAGAATACCTTTCTGATGAGTTTCTAGGACACTTATTAGAAAATGAGATTTTATCCCATTTGACTGCGCCGGGCACTCCACAGCAGAATGGTGTAGCAGACAGAAGAAATAGGAATTTATTGGACATGGTTAGGTCCATGATGAGTTATTCATCATTGCCTTTATTCTTTTAGGGATATGCACTGCAAACTGCATGTTATCTTTTGAACAATGTGTCTTCAAAATCAATCCCTAAAACTCCTCACGAGTTGTGGACGGGCAGGAAGACATCCTTAAACCATATTCGCATATGGGGATGTCCGGATCATGTCCTGTTTAAGGATGCGAATAAGTTGGAAGCACGTTCAGAAGTTTGCATGTTTATAGGATATCCAAAAGGGACTAA
>CAMOHE010051846.1:0-16072 GCA_946598075.1 Artocarpus hirsutus | reverse complement strand
AATGTAAATACATATTTGATTTGTTTAATTATTTATTTATTTAGAAAGTTTTATTAGAATATTTATTTGTTTATTTTTAAAAATATAGTCCTACTGAGCCTTTCGCTCACGTTTTTATTGTTTTAAAATCTTACCCTAGGTGGAAATCAGCTTAGGATCGGAGAAGAGTCCGCTGACCGGACTTGTGACCAGTAGAAGATTGGGTAGGTTGTACTGTAGCAAGCAAGGCATGTAAATTCCTAACTTCTATTTACTTTGGACTGTGGTTGTATTGTAATATTGTTAGTACTACATGTGTGTGCACAATATGTGGGCCGATGGGACCCATATTCGTTTCACCCCATATTTAAAGATTTTTATTGTTCTCTTTATTTGTTTAATTACTTCGATGGTTTATTTTATTTCATTTCCGTAATTTATTTTATTCTAATCAAACGATTTTAAAATTATCTCATTTTTATTTATAAATCTAATTCTTAAATCAAATTTTTAACTTAATCTTTATTTAATTAATCTAATTAATCTACTACGTCACCTCCCATACTCCGAGGCGTGACAGATTCTGGGCAATTTCTAATTGATACTGCTCTTGACGAGAAGCCACTGTACAAGTGGGGGTAATTCTAAACTTTGAACTTATTCTTCTTAAAAATATGCTTACAGATATATCCACTTGAACTAACTCATTGAAATTATTAAAAGGGAGAATATAAAATGGCGTTGTATTAGAAAAGTGGGATCATAAAGTCCAAAATAACAAAAAGTCTGAAGAAATTTAGTGCGGAAGTATATTGCTAAGTATCCATTTATTGCTTTGATGTTATCTCTCCTGAATGTGTTTGGGGACCGATACCTAAAACTCGACAATTTTGGTGCCCATTTTTTGTGGGGAGGACTCATGAGAGGTCAATTTCTGTGAGAAGGTCCATACTCTGTATTTCAAGCTTTGGTTGGACGTCTCTTTTCCGTATTCGCTTTATCCGTGTAGTCATTTATCACCAATAATTAAAGCGTAATATTCTTCCTCAAATTTAGATACTTAGACCCCGGTACACACACTTCATTACAAACCACGCTTATAAATATAACTAGCTATATAGATGCGTACCAACTCCCTGTATCTATACAATACAAGTTTAATCCATTCACATATATACCTATGTGTTTGTTTTAGCGCACTTGTCTCAATAAAGAATTCGGAATTTGTGTCGTATTAGCGGGCAAAAAGAGGACCAATGGAACATTAGAAAATTCACATATTTTCAAAAACTACTTCTATCAATTTCGCGGTCCATATATAGATATACTTCAATTCTTCAATAAATGATAAGGTTGACGAGCTCGGAAATATTTCCATCAATCTAGTTAGGATTATCAGATTTGTTAAATTTTTTAATAAAAGCTATCCTTGTCAGGACGTAAAATATTAAGGAATTATTTTCCAAATAAATCTGTTATTGTCATGACCATTGATCCATTATTACAATTATTGGGCTTAAGTTGCGGGATATTTTTTTTAAAAAAAATAATTGCATGTTTGTTATAACATGTGCGTTCTATAAACTAAAAAAGGATTCCTACAGCTGCGCCTCATATATTTTGCCAAAATAATAAAGACAACCCCCTTGTCCAAAGAACATTACATCAATACCTTATCTAAGTTTGTTAAGTTTAGATATAAAATGAAACACATAATACAATACAAAATAATAATACAAAAATTACATTTTGACCTCAATTTTCTTAAAAACCTTTGCAAAAACACCCAACTCTGGCCTCAGTCTCAGAATATGACCTTAGCCCAATAAGTTGTCCCTAACCTTAGACCAAAAACTTGATTCGAGTTCTAAAACCTACCTACAGTCTTGATCTCAAAATTTAGTATCAACTACATTCTTAGAACCTGTCCTTGGCCTTGTCTCAAACCAAATACAAACACGAACCTTGTCGCGAAACCGATCCTGATGTAATGACCGAGAAAATGTCATTAATAAAATCTAATATTTAATTAGGTTTAATTAATGAATTTACTTTTAAAAATGTCGTTTTTGTAAAAGTTTTTTTAAAAGTTGAATTTTTGTACAAAATTACGATGAAATGTGAATAAATGGCATAGATTGCATATTTTATGGCAAATGTGATGCAATGTTGGATATAGTAAAATACAGATTTTATGAGTTGAATTACTCAAAAATCTATTAATAATATCCATAAAATGAATTTTATATCACAATTAATTGTGAAATTATGGTATAAACGAACGAATGATTAGAATGTAAATAGGACACAGAGGTTGTCCAAACCCTAACCGGGGGTATGAAGGAGGCCAGAGCAGTATAAGAATACTGCTAAGTGAAAACACAGATACGAAAAACGTTATGATTAGCCTCCAAAATTGAACGAAAAGTAAGTTAAATATTTTTATACAGTCTAAGGATAAAAAATACACTAATTTGACCATGGCAGTATAAGAATAATACTGCGTGGCGAAAAATTACACAATGTAAATTTTGGGCCCAACAAAGTAGACACCCAACCATGAGAGGACACCTAAGGTGTAATCAAGTGGGTGACTTTGAGTCACCAAGTGGATAAGTGAGCATTTAAAGCTTGTTTATCAAAAATTTTTCTCTTCCTTCTCCACCAAGTTTCGGCAGCCATTGTTGAGAGCTTCCAAAAAATTTTCTCAACTTCAAACCTTGCAAAAATAACCCCAAAACAATTTTAGAAGCAAGCCCCAAGGATTTTTACAAGTTAAAGGTGAAATTCTAAACTTTTTGATGAGTTTTTAAAGGATTTCCCATGGGTTGAAGAAAGGATATTAACCCATGTTATTTTTGAATGAAAAGGAGGCTTAGAGGCAGATCACAAGGAATTTCAAGGCTAGAAATCAAAAAGAGGTTATTTTGGTAAGTTTTGATATTCAAAGTTTTGAATTTTAATGGATTTTGTTTGGATTTTTATTTTTTCAAATCCATATGAGTTTTTGAGTTTATGTTTAAGGAAATTTCATGTGAAGGTGATGCATAGCATGTTTAAATTGCAAAATTTTGATTTAGGATGCAAAACGGTAGTTTTTGTATAAAATAATATTTTTGCAATTTTATGGTTAAATTATGTAAAAATGAAGTTTGTGCATGAGAATGATCTGAGTTAGGCATGGAATAGACTCTGCAGGGGTAGATTTGAAAATTTGAAAAGGATTTTGGCAAAAACGTCCAAAGGACTAAATTGAAAGAAAATTTTCTTTCTCGGCAGAAATGAAAATTAGCCAAAAACATCCCTGTACAGTGAAATTTTGAGAAAAGTTAAAACACAAAAGTTGTAGATCTCGATGAAACTATTAGGCAACACAAAGATTTCATCGAAAAACTCAACCGTTTGTGAGTTTTTGAATTTTCAAGAATATGCTAAAAGTGAAAAAATGGTAAAATGGCAAAAACGTCATTTTTCAAAATGATTTGAGTTATGGTACTTCAAGAAAAAATGTTTCTTATAAAAAATGAGAATTTTTGATGTAAAGAGAAAATTTTAGCCTCGAGGGCAAAATTGTCACAATTTTTGGTTTAGGGGCTAAGCCGTAAAGTTTTATGAAAAATGGGCTTAAGTGTGAAATGAAGTGATACGAGCCACTAAGACATTATTCTTAAGTTAATAAGTGGCTATTGATGTTAAAATAACAAAATCGAGCTCGGATTGGTCAATAAGGCACGGAGGGCAAAATCATCATTTTTGCCTAAATAACCCGAGTAGCTCTAATAAGGTCACATATAGGAAAAGAAAGTGATTAGAAAGATTATACCCTTCGTAAGTAACAATAGGGTAGAATTAGAAAGAAATAAGAAAATCAATATTTGTAGAGTTGTGTACAGTTGTACAACTCGAATAATTAAGTAACGAACGTTTTGTAATGAAACGTATTAGAATTAGCCAATAATTTTTTAATTGGCCAACAGGATCCTAGGAGTCTAGGAGACCGAAGATCGAAGTTGATTTTTGCAGTACTTGAAAGCAAGTAAGTACCCTTCCCACCTACAGTATGAAATGGTAGGTGTAGAATGCGTAAATATGCATATTAGGGTATATATTACAATGCAAACTTGTATGTTGTTATGAAACGAGTATCTAAGAGGTATAGAATCGGTGCCTGTGTGTATACAATTAGAATACCTAAGTATATAACATATTATGTATTGTTATGTACAAGATATTGTGTATCAGTGTATACAATAATGAATGCGTGTATGTATACGAAGTAGGTACTTGTGTGTACTCTGCTATGCGTACGAACTCATATATCATGGATAACATGTGATTATCATTTCATGCCTGGTATGACAACCATATTAAATGAACGAGTAAATATGTCACCAGAAGTTAAGAAAAATGTCGTACCGCCTCCCGAAGTAAGGGGAGTTTAAAGGATAAAACATGGTCACGGTGTTACGTAGACCTAAACGACATTGCGTAATGGTACAAACACTTGGGCCCTAATGAAAGATAAGAAATGATTAAGATAAGGAAAGTTCATAAGAAAGCATAATTGAATCATACATTCAATTGATTGTCCATGTGGGATTTATGGGACTTATTGGGTGTTAGCTCATTAAGTTTTTCATGCTGTAGGTATTTCGACGAGAAGGTCAGAAAAAATTGTAACGATGAGCTGGTGAATGGATGATGGGTGCAGATTGGGTATGGAGTCCGCTATTGAATGTTTTCACTGTGCATATTATAAGTTATTTTGAAAAGGAATGTTTGAACAGGAAAATGTAGTAAAAGTAAGAATGTTTATCTAAAAATAAGTGAGAGAAAGTATTTTGAGAGTTACCAAATTTATTGTAAAGTAAAGTATTTATTTTAGTTTCAACAAAAAATTAATTCCTAAATTTTTGCCCCTAAGTATGAAAGGAAAAGTTTAATCATAGCCCAAAAAGGTGGGTTGTGACAGTTGGTATCAGAGCGGAAGTGTTGCCATCCTACTGCACACCGTCATTTGCTCCATCGCCATGGCTCAAGTAAGATAGTTTTATTTTAAGTATGAGAATGTTCAATATTGTCAAGTATGGTATTGATATATGAATTACGATGATAATGAATATAGTATATGACAGAGCCGCATCACAACCGTGACATGGAAGCCGATCGAAGAGCAACTATTGCTTTTCAAGACGCAATGCCGCCACGTTACTACGGCAGTCGGCAGCCTATGGTATTGATAAAATGGCTTCATGCAGTTGAAGTGATTTTCGACGCTTGCCATACACCACCACATCTTCAAGTCCTGTTAGCTTCTGGATTGCTGTCTAGGGAAGCACTAGTATGGTGGCTAAGGATTACACCTAACGAGCGACCAAGAGATTGGCAAGGTTTTAGAGGACAGACTTTGGCAGAGTTTGCACCCGCACGCCCAGCAGATGCCATACACATCCAAATGATTCTGATGCTATGGGCAGCTTGACGACACAGGTTGTACTTGCGCGTGGAACCAATCTGGGGAAGATATGTGCGTGAGCCAGTAGATCACTATATTTTGAGGTTTCGCCGAACTATGATGCCATTGATACCCCTAGAAATACCCTTACAGCGCATCTGCAATCTCGTTTGGAGAGATCTACCCCATGCAGTTCAACAGTAAATATAGTATCTAGGGAACTTTATTAGCGTCAACGATTTCCTTATGGCAGTGCTACATGCAGCACAAAATGTGGTCGCACCTTTGGAAGGTCCCCCAGCGAATATGGAAGACGATGACGATGACGACGATGATGATAGTGATGATAACATCGATGATGAGCCCGAGCCTCTTGAAGTCATAATTGCAAGTGATGATGAATCTATAGATTCGGATGAAGAAGAAGAAGAGGACCCTGAGGAGGATCCCGACCAAAGTGATATGTCAGGGGTCGAGTCTAACAGAAAAGGAATTTATGAAGACTTTTGTATAGTCTAATGTACATGGATAAGGAAGTAGTAATGTTTTGAGCCTTGTGGCTTTTGTATATATATGTATGTCCGGCAAGTGGTATCCTTCCCGGCAATAGGGTATATTTAGCCAGAAGTGATAACTGCTCCTGGAAATTATATGAATGGTTTATGTATGAAAGTAAGAAAGTATGTATGTAATGTTATGAGGAATGTAAAAAGGAATGAAAAAGGGTCATGAAATGAAACGTATGAAGGTTTATGAAATGAAATGTGTGAAGGTTCATGAAATGAAATGTATGAAAGTGAATATAATGAAATGAATGAAAGCAATGAATTAAGTTCATGTGGAAATGTATGAAGCAAGATGTTAAGTTCATGTGATTATGTATGAAGTAAGATATTGAGTTTTTGAAATGATGTACGTTGCATGTATTTATGTTATTTAAATATATGTACTTATTGACTGGATACTATTAAGTTAATAGTATACACTAACATAGTAACGAAATTATATGATAAGTACATAACGATTAATATCGATGGTGGATACACCCAGAGGACTGACGAATCTGGATTTAATGGCCATGATTATGGAATTGCAGCAGAAGCTCCAAGCTCAGGAGCAAGAAATGCAAGGTTTACAGGAATAGTTAGCTAACCAGAATCCCATACCACCAGCTCGTACAGATACGCCACCCCTAGTACCACCGCCACAACCAGCGAAACTAGCAGTCCCCGCTGCTCCGGTAGTACCCACTACCGATATTTATGAAAGATTCCAGAGAATGAAGGCCCCAAAATTTGATGGATCGACAAACCCATTAAAGGCTGACGATTGGCTTATGAGTATCGAAAGGATACTGAAATTCATGAGACTTAATGATCATGAGAAAGTCCTATGCGCTTCGTTCTCTCTCACCAAAGATGCCAGAAGGTGGTGGGAATCCATAGAACGCAAAAGGAATATTGATGACATGTCGTGGTCAGATTTTGTGGAAGAATTTGACAGGGCCTATTTTAATGTGGAAACCATGGCAGCCCAACAAGAAGAATTTAATAATTTCAAGCAAGGCAGCATGTCTGTAGCTAACGCTGTGAAGAGGTTTAATCAGTTAGTATGGCTTTGTCCCGAGTTAGTACCTACTGATCGAGAATGAATCAGGTGACTGATGAGAATGTTTAGAACTGACATTGCCCTTGTAGTTGATAGCAAAGGGCAAGCTCCCAAAGACATAGAGGATTGCTTTGAATGGGCAGCCAGGGCTGAGTTCAGAATTGCCCGTGATAAAGAGGAAAGAGCAAGGATTTTCAAAGTCCAGAAG
This sequence comes from Artocarpus hirsutus, assembly GCA_946598075.1. Taxonomy (NCBI): domain Eukaryota; kingdom Viridiplantae; phylum Streptophyta; class Magnoliopsida; order Rosales; family Moraceae; genus Artocarpus; species Artocarpus hirsutus. Next base: position 8,822 of record CAMOHE010051846.1, on the reverse strand, counting down.
GAAGAGAAGGCCTTAACTAAGCAAAGTCAAGTAGTCTAAGTAAAAGGACAAGGAAGTGCCTCAAGCCAAGGGCCTTCCTAGAACTTTCCAGTGGGACGCAGCCGTAATGTTAACATTAAAAGGAAATGGAATGTGAGCGGTCCAAGGAATCCAAAAGGACAACCCTAGAAGAGGGTTAACGATAGAGGAAACAACAAACCACCTTTGCAGTCAATGTGGGAAAAGACGTGCAGGGGAATGCAAGGCTGGCACCAACAAGTGCCATATCTGTGGAAAGGAATGGCATTACGCCAGAAATTGCTTTTCTAATCCTCAAAGTTAGAATAGTCAGGCACAACAAAGGCCTCAAGGAAATTAGTTGCATGCGGCCCAAGTCCAGGCCCAGATTGAAGGCCCTAATGTCAGTCAAGGGCGTTTAGAAGCTCCCGAAGCGAGTGGGCGAATTTATGCCTACATGAAGAAAAAAGAGGATGCAAGAACCTCATCGGTGGTGATAGGTCAGTTTTCTATTGCCAACATTAATGCATATGTTTTGTTTGATTCTAGAGCAACACATTCATTTGCATCACTTAAGTTTGTGAAATGAATAGGAAGTAAAGGAGATAGAATAGAGCAAACTTTTAAAGTTGCACTACCCTGTGGGGAGGTATTAAGTGCTGATTATTGGTTACGCCATGTACCAATAGTCATTTGTGGAAGGGAATTGTATGTTGATTTGATAATAATCGATATACAAGATTACGATGTCATCCTAGGAATGAATTCCTAGGAAAATACACAGCTAAGATTAACTATCGACACCACAAGGTTACGTTTCGACCTTCTAGAAGTGAAAAGTTTGTGTATTCCAGAAAGATTCCCAAAGCTCCTAAGGCAATGATTTCAGTGCTGAAGGCAAGGAAGATGCTGGAAAGTGGATGCACCAGTTATCTGGTGAATTTAGTAAGGAAAGATCAAGAAGCTCAGTTAGGACTAAAGAAGGTCCCCATCGTAAAAGAATTCATTGATGTATTTCCCGACGAGTTGCCAGGCTTGCCACCAGAACGAAAAATTTCATTTGAGATCGAATTGACGCTCGGCATAGCCCCGATTTCAAAAGCACCATATCGAATGGCTCCAGGGGAACTTAAGGAACTTCAGGCACAACTGAAAGAATTATTGGATAAGGGTTTCATCCGACCAAGTCATTCCCCATGGGGGGCACCTGTCCTATTTGTTAAGAAGAAGGACGGAACATTACGAATGTGCATTGATTGTCAGGAACTGAACAAGGTCACGATTAAGAATAAGTATCCACTCCCAAGGATCGATGATTTGTTCGATCAATTGAAAGGAGCGTCAGTATTCTTAAAGATTGATCTACGCTCGGGGTACCATCAACTTCGAGTTAAAGAAGAATATGTACTAAAGATGGCATTTCAAGCACGTTATGGGCATTACAAATTCTATGTCATGCCATTTGGACTGACCAACGCCCCGGCTGTGACAACCTGCCTTTTCGGCTATCACTTAAGCTTTCTTTAAACATCATTCTTGATACAATAATCTTACTTACTTAGTAAGAAAATACTGAATTACAAAAAATTTCTTTAACATTACTCTTTAAAACGTACTTGGAAACTGTTGCAACCTTCGTCGCCATTCCAGTTGAGACCTCGCTCAACCTTTGCCTTTAAAACCATTTCAAACTGTTTCTTAAAACTACTAAGAAACATTTATTAAAACATAGCTTAAAACATCACTTCATAATTTTATAACACATTTAGTACAATGTATCTTAAAACCTTTGAAAACATTTCTTAAAAACTCTTATTTCATTAAAAACCTTGGAAACACTACATTAAATAGTGTAAAACCTTTTCTTTGCATAGCGAAAGCAAACTGTAGTGGTATCCATTCCCACATCTCGCATCATCTGCCCTTCCGCAGCACCCAGCTCTTCTAACGGGTCCTACTGGTCACCCGTAAAGCTACCTACAGCATGAACAACTTTTTATGAGCTTATGCTCAGTAAGTTCAAACATAAACTCACAAAGCATTTAAACATACTTTAAAACTTTTCTTATAAAAACTTTCCTCTTGAAACATTCTTCATAAACGTTCTTCATAAACATTTTTCATAAAATATTTCTAAAACGTTCCTCATAAACATTTTCATAATACGCTTGAAACATTTATAAAACGTTTCTCATAAACGTTTTCATAAAACATTTAACATACAATAATTCTCAGAATGCTTTTTTAAAAGCATCATTTATAAACCTTTTCTTGAAAACATAAAGATGTTTTTCATAAACATTTATCATAAAACATTCCTCAGATTTTTTTTCATAACATACAAATGTTTTCATAAACATTCAACATAAAACTTTTCTCAATAAGGAATACAAGCAAATTCATAATGCATGACTCCCATTATGCTCTATTATGAACTTTCATTTATGAGCATTTTATGAACACTCTTTTCTTATTGTAACTTACTATTTCATTTCTTAACTTTCTTTATCTTGCTTTGACTTTCCATCCTTGTCCTTATCTTTCCTTATCTTTCATTCACTTTCCATACCTTGCTTTAGTGTTCGTACCAACTCATTAATCATGAGATCATTAACATGATGCTTCCCTTGCGAAAGACTTAAGACCATCGATCACGTGGTCAAGTACCTCACATCTTAGAGGTCAACTTTAACTTTACGTTCATTACCTCATAACACAAAGGCTGGTACGACACTTTTCTTTTTATCCTTACTTTACCTTCTTATTATCTTTTGTGAGCATGTCAAATGCAATCACATCATATGCAAATACACTTGCAATTCATAACTTGTACAGTGAAATCTATTGCATAACGAATGCAACGTATTACATATCAAATGCATCATGTAATGCAATCACCTTTTGCAAATCATAACATATACTCTAACACTTATTGCATAACATATGCAACATATAATGCAATCAAATTTTACAAAATCACAACTTTTTTTTCGAAACTTAACTTAATGCATGACAAACGTGTCGTAAAGCTTATTGCAAAACAATGTAACTTGATGCATAACAAATGCATTAGAAAATTCATAACTCGATCTTTTAAAAACATTATGCATTTTTCAAATGCAAGTAGACTTTAAACATAATACTTGCAAACTCATTGCAAATCTTACATTGAACCTTTAAAACTTTTGCATAATAAATGCAAACACTCTTGAAAAGAAACTTGCATAATAATTGCAAGCTCATTTATAAGCATATATCAAAAAGATTTAAAAATCATTTACTTCATGCTGTTGGTGAGGTTTGAACTTACCCGTACTATACTCTGGTGTTCATTATTCCTTTCCTATCTCGTTCCTTTTTATTCCTTTTCCTTTCGTTGGTCTGCTTCTGTGTCTTGATCATACGACAACCGACTCATTAATAATCTTCCTTTTTATCATTTCACTTGATTGATAATAAAACATAAGCATTAAACATGCATTTCTTTTTTATAACTTCCCATCTCACTGGCGGTTACGTTACTCAACGTATTACGGAACATTTTTTGTCTAATAACGTTATGCTAAATCGGAGTGTTCAGCTCCGTTCTAGCCATTTTCGTAAAAATGATGATTTTGTCCTTGACGGGTTTTTCGTCCATTTCATGACTTAACCAAACTCATAACTTAACTTTAACATTTCCTTACATACATAACACGGAAAAATCACCACTAAGAAACGTTTTCCGACATCGGGCGTTTCGGGTCCATTTTGATCATTTTTCATAAAATGATAATTTTGCCCTTGGTTTCATTTTCCTTCATTCTTTCCTTAACTGAACTTTAAATCCTTAAAACTGAGCATCTATCACAATGCATTATAATACAGTTCATACTGTACGTGAGATTGCTACTTACTTGGACTCCGAGCTAAACAGGTCTAGTTGTACCTCGCTGTCTCCACAGTATATGAAGCATCCTCTACAGCGCTCCTCGAGCTACCATAAATGGCTAAAAGTGCTTTTTGGAGATCATACATTCTTAAACATGTCATTTTGGATTTCGATACTGCTGTTTGAATCGCCTTGATCTGCGTGCAGTCGGTGCCAGACGATTTTCATCAGAGTAGAATTAGCTTGAATGGAGGTCACCGTTGCGTTCAAATCATCGAAATGAGTAAAGAGGCAGTCTCGAATCGTCGATCGGAGGTCTGGATCGTAAAATCTCAATTTGACCTTTGACCTGTCGTTGACCGGCGTCAATTGGCCTCGTTGGTGGCTGAGATTGAGCCTACCCCCTCTAAATCGACCCTCCTGAGTCCATTGGTGGGGTCAATTTCATGAAATTCGGCCCCCATTTGCTCCAATCGAAGCTACCATCGACGGTGGGATAGAGCCACTCCAATCACGGCCTTCCGTTGATGGTGGCGTGAAATTGACTTGGGAAAAAGCTTCCCTAGGCCACTCTGAGCAGTTCCCCCATGGTGGGGCTGCTCAACACCACCTAGAACCACGGTCCCACCTCCACCATGATGGCGTTCCAAGGCAGAGGCTGTTCTCTGCCTTCTCGTGGTGGTTTTGTGAAATTGAAAGCTCCAAGAGCTTTGTCGTGAGCCTCTGAACGTTTCCCCCTGCTCAATTTGGGGTAACACGGCCAAGAACAGCGACGACGGTGGTGGTCGATGGTGGCGACAACGGAGCATGTGGAACTCTGGTTGGCTACGGCTGGATGGTGCAATTGGGTGAGGGGTTTCACTCCCCGTTGCCATCTGAAGTGTTTGGCACCAGCGGTGTGCCTCACCGCCGTTAAGAACGGCGGTTCCCACGGTGGTGCCACGACGGAGATAGGGCAATTGCGGTGAAGCCCTTCTAGCTCGAATTGAGCTGGGAAATGGGTTCCATCTTGTTCCTCTCATCACCCTGAGTCCATAGAGACCAAAATCACTTTGATTGGTGGTCGGACGACAAAGATATCAGCTCGGGAAGATTTAGGTCTCACCGTCACTTTGGGCGGCCCGTGAGCCATCCTCTGGCAGCTTTTTTGGCTGTTCGACACACCGTTGAGCTCAGCTCATCGAGATTTTTCCAACTATGTAGGAGGTGTCAAAAACAAATCTCAACTTCATTTTTGTGAGGAGAGAGAAAGTAGAAAGAGAAAGTGAGGAGAGAGAAAGAGTTGAAAAACATCCGAATTTCTCTTTTTTTTTTCTTTTTTTTTCTCTCTTTACTTTTATATAAAAAGTGTGATATACACTTTTTACACAGTCCAATTCTATACTGTGTGACTTTACAATAGTCTAATTTTTACACTGCATTACTTTTGCAGTGCAATTTGCATATTGTATAATTTCATCAGTGTATTCTCCTTACACTGTATTATTCTAATACCGTTTAATTTTTATGTTATTATACAGTATTTTTCCTTAAATCATGTTTTTCTTCTCAATATAATCCTCAATTTAATGCATTTTCATTGCATTAAATTTTTGGGTTGTTACATCGGCGGCCTTTATGGATCTCATGAACCGGATCTTTAAGAAGTATCTCGATAGGTTCATCATTGTTTTTATTGACGATGTTCTCATATATTCGAGAACGCCGGAGGAGCATGAAGAACACTTAAGGATTGCATTGTAGTTGTTGAGAGAACATCAATTGTATGCCAAATTCTCGAAATGTGAGTTTTGGCTAGAGAAGGTTCATTTTCTTGGACACGTGGTGACACAGGACAGAATATCCGTTTATCCTTCCAAAGTTGAAGCGGTGAATAAGTGGCCTACAATAAAAAGCGTAACCAAAATCAGAAGTTTTCTCAGTTTAGCAGGCTACTATCGACGTTTTGTAGAGGGATTTTCCCAACTTGCAGCACCACTTACTGCACTTACATGGAAAGCAGCTAAGTATGAATGGACTAAGAAGTGTGAAGAAAGTTTCAAAGAGTTAAAAAGGCGACTTACAAGTGCACCAGTGTTGACAATACCTGATCTAGACTTAGGAAAGTTTGTGATTTACAGCGATGCATAAAAAATGGGACTAGGAGCCGTATTAATGCAAAATGGAAAGGTGATTGCATATGCATCCTGACAATTAAAGGATCATGAAAGAAATTATCCGACGCATGACTTAGAGTTAGTGGCGGTTGTATTTACGTTGAAGATATGGCGCCACTACCTATATGGAGCTAAGTACGAAATATATACGGACCATCAGAGTTTAAAGTATATCTTCACGCAGAAGGAACTTAACATGAAGCAACAAAGGTGGCTAGAATTAGTCAAAGACTACAACTGTGAAATCTTGTATCACCTAGGAAAGGCTAACCGAGTAGCCAATGCCCTTAGTCGTAGAACGATGCCTTCGCTTGCGAGGATGCAGTTAATGCCAAGACCTCTTTAGAAGGGCTTATTGGAAGCAGGAATAGAGCTAATCACTAGAGGATTAGCCAATTTGTCCTTTCAACCCGCTATCCTGGAAAACTCAAAGGAGCGACAAGAAGCAGATCCGTCGCTACTCAAGGCTAGGAATAAAGTTCTTGAGAATCAAGAAACAGAGTTTAGCATCTTGAAAGATGGTATCCTCCATTATAAGGACAGAGGCTGCATTCCCAATGATGAAGGATTAAATAAGCAAGTACTAGAAGAAGCTCATGAAGCACCATACGTGGCTCATTCAGGAGCTACTAAGATGTACCAAGATTTAAAGGAGCATTATTGGTGGCACGGAATGAAGAACGATGTCGCATAGTTTGTCACCAAATGTCTTACGTGCCAAAAGGTGAAAGCCGAACATCAACGACCGGTAGGAGAACTACAGAAAATTAAAATTCTAGAATGGAAATGGGACTAGATAACTATGGATCTGGTGACTGGACTATCCAGAACTACGGGTGGACATGACGCTATATGGGTAATCGTTGATAGATTGATGAAATCAGCTCACTTCTTACCCATTAAACTCAGTAGTTCTGTGGAAAGACTAGCTGAATTATATGTAGCCTAAATAGTTAGATATCATGGAGTCCCAAAATCTATCATTTTTGATCGATATGGTCGGTTTACTTCTAAATTTTGGAGGAGGGTTCACCAAGCAATGGGAACGAAGCTGGCTTTTAGTACAGCTTTTCACCCTCAAACGAATGGTCAATCTGAAAGAACCATTCAAACTCTAGAGGATATGTTAAGAGCTTGTGTGCTAGACTTCAAAGGAGGATGGAACAAAATGCTTCCATTGATTGAATTTGCTTACAATAACAGCTATCAAGCTTCCATAGGAATGGCTCCTTATAAAGCTCTTTACGAAAGGAAGTGTAGATCGCCACTACACTAGCATGAAACAGGAGAAAAGACGTTATCGACTACAAATTTCGTGCAAAGGACGATAGAGGATGTGAAACTAATCCATCAACGAATGGAAACTGCCTTTAGTCGTCGAAAAAGTTATGCAGATCGACGACGAAGACCATTGGAATTCCAAGTAGGGGATTTGGTCTTTTTAAAAGTGACACTGATGAAAGGAGTGATTAGATTTGAAAAGAAAGGAAAGCTTGGTCCATGATACATTGGACCATTTGAAATCTTAGAACGGGTAGGCAATGTAGCTTATAAGTTGGCCTTCCCTCTAATCTAGCATTGGTACACAATGTATTTCATGTGTCCATGCTAAAGAAGTATGTACCGGATCCTTTGCATGTCCTACAGCCGGAGGAAATTGATGTGCAGGAGAACCTATCTTATGAGGAAAAACTGGTTCAAATACTGGCACGGGAAGAGAAAGAGTTAAGGAACAAGAAGATACCTCTCGTCAAAGTTTTATGGCGTAATTAGCAAGTAGAAGAGGCAACATGGGAACGAGAGGATGAAATGAGGAAAAGTTACCCCGAATTGTTTTGATTTTTGAGGACGAAAATTCTTAAGGGGGGTAGATTGTAATGACCGAGAAAATGTCATTAATAAAACCTAATATTTAATTGGGTTTAATTAATTAATTTACTTTTAAAAAATGTGGTTTTTGTAAAAGTTGTAATTTTTGTACAAAATTACGATGAAATGTGAATAAATTGCATAGATTGCATATTTTATGGCAAATGTGATGCAATGTTGGATATGGTAAAATACATATTTTATGAGTTAAATTACTCAAAAATCTGTGAATAATATCCATAAAATGAATTTTATATCACAATTAATTGTGAAATTATGGTATAAACGAACGAATGATTAGAATGTAAACAAGACACAAAGGTTGTCCAAACCCTAACCGGGGTATGAAGGAGGCCAGAGCAGTATAAGATTACTGCTAAGTGAAAACACAGATACGAAAAACATTATGATTGGCCTCCAAAATTGAACAAAAAGTAAGTTAAATATTTTTATACAGTCTAGGGATAGGAAATACACTGATTTGACATGGCAGTATAAGAAAAATACTACGTGATGAAAAATTACACTGTGTAAATTTTGGGCCCAACAAAGTGGACACCCAACCATGAGAGGACACCTAGGGGGTAATCAAGTGGGTGACTTTGAGTCACCAAGTGGATAAGTGAGCATTTAAAGCTTGTTTATCACAAATTTTTTTCTTTCTTCTCCACCAAGTTTCGGCAGCCATTGTTGAGAGCGTCCAAAAAATTTTCTCAACTTCAAACCTTGCAAAAATAGCCCCAAAACAATTTTAGAAGCAAGCCCCAAGGATTTTTACAAGATTAAAGGTGAAATTCTAAACTTTTTGATGAGTTTTTAAAGGATTTCTCATGGGTTGAAGAAAGGATATTAACCCACGTTATTTTTGCATGAAAAGGAGGCTTAGAGGCATATCACAAGGAATTTCAAGGCTAGAAATCAAAAAAAGG
>CAMOHE010051845.1:0-37921 GCA_946598075.1 Artocarpus hirsutus | reverse complement strand
TATGTATTAAATAATATATATATTAAATGTATAGTCTTTTGATGTGATAATACATAACTTACAATGGGCCTTACATGATTTACTAGAGAAGGTCATATTCAGCCATGTTCACCCGTGAATTAACATGGAAAAATATATCTAAATATATATATATATATATGAAATTGGCCCACGATGGGCCTTCGGTGGGCCGGCCCATTGTGGGCCTGTATGGCCCGGCCCATTGTGGGCCGGGATGGCCCGGCCCGGCCCAGCCCACAATTTTTCATGGGCCGTGCCGGGCCGGCCCATGGGCCGACATATACTAGCCCAGCCCAGCCCACCAGTATTTATGGGCCGTGCCGTGCCGTGCCGTGAACAGTGTCGAACCGTGCCGGCCCGGCCCACCATTGTAGCAGGACGGGCTCGTGCCGGCCCACGGGCCCCGGCCCATTGTTGCATCTCTATGAGGAAGTGCTTGAGGAAGTGGGAGTGTCCTTTTGTTTTTGTGTTTTTCTTTTATTTTAAATTTTATTAATACATAGATCATGTGTTTTTACTATTATGCCCCTTTAAATTACGTCACATGATGAGCACATAAAGATTTCCGTTTGGTTTTCGATGGATTTAGATCGAAGTCAATTAATTGTTAAGGGTTAAAGAGTTAAAAGATTATTTTGTCAAAATTAAAAAAAAGAATCAAAGTGTCACTTATTAAAAAGTTAAGAGACTATAAGTGTAAATTACTTTTAAAATTAATTACAAAAATTATCTCTTAACTAACCCTGCCAAAGGTAACTTATATTCCCCCATTTCATGAAATGCGATAGAAAGACTATTTGCTAGGATTTCTAGTAGAAAGATTAGTTTAAAAAGTTTCCCTTCACCTATGGCCCTTGTAACAAATTTCCTTCCAAACTTGACTTCAAACAGCTATTTCCTTTTGATGCTTAGCTTCCAATTCAGGCGGCGACATACCAGCTTCTGCGACAGAATACTAACCTTGCGTTAGAGCAGGAAAAGACATAAAACCTCTAATGCTCACTCTATAGTCGCTCCTATTTTTGTTTCACAAGAATACAAAGCATTTTGCAGACGAACAAGGAAGAGTTTTCAACAGATTCTGACTCTAAAATATTCTGTCTTTAAGGGAGAAGTCGAGCTGCATATAATAATTGTTTAGATGTGCTCCTAGGCCGAAGGTAATATCCAGCTTCTCAGCATGTGCTTTCCTTGGTGATTTGCACTCTTTGTTATATAAGAAGTTGTTCTTGAAACTCTTCGGCTCTAGAAGGAAAACGAGAACGAGGACGAGCCTAAATTAAGACGTAAGTAGAATTAGCTTCCTTAGATTCACGAGTCGCTTCATTTTTTGCGTGGCTAAGGCAATCAAACTGATCAAAACCTCAAAAACCAATCAAAATTAGTAGAAAAAGCGTATAATCCATGCAATTTGTGACTAGATTTCACTTGTGCAGAGTGGCTCCAACCAATCAAAACTTGGGCATCCAAAGTTATGACACCACGATTTCCTAGAGGATATGCCACTCCATAAAGATTCCATGATGGATCAACAATCTCGGATCGATGGAAGCTTCTACGGATATCACGCTAGTGTTGCTCAACCAGTGGCCACTAACAACAGCTACTAATTTGCCCCATCGAGGGCCGTCGATGTAGTAAATGTTTCTGTAAGATCCTTATCCAATTTAGGCCATAAGTAAGAAGCATGACCAACTGATAGCAATAGAAGATCGGAGAAATGGGAAATGTTTGATCTATGAAAACATTGGCTATTTTGTTCAAAAAAGACAACATTAGAAAAGCACCAGGGGCTAGTTGTAAGGAAGAAATTTTGGTAAACTGGAAAGTTGATGATGATTGAAAATAGGGCGATCAGGCGTTCAATTAGAAATTGGTGTTTTTCAAGAGAAAAGAGATGGTAACACCATCGGAAGGGTTACACTTACGATGAATTTTGGACCTAGAAATTGAAGAAGCCATTGGAATCGAAAGGTCATGAAAGGAGGCCAAAGTAAGGCATGATGGTTTGAAAACTCCAAAAAGGAAGCTTTTCTGATAAAATTAGCCGCTGTTTCTTACTCTCTTTTGCACTCTCTTCATTCACTACTAACATATGAACTCTACTATCTTATTTTATGTTTAACAAATAGCACTGTTATCTTCTTAACTTGTCGCATCTTTACAATTTTTTCTTTGACATTTTAATTTTGACAAGCTGTCATTTGAACTTACAAATTTATAGCAAATTACCCCTCATCGATAACCATTTTAGTTTTTTGACCAAAATTGACATGTAATTTGTACATGAATTGTTGATTATTGAATAAATGACCATTTTTATATATTTAGAACAAAATTTACTGTGACTAATATTTTTAATTTAGTTTTCATCAAAATAGAAAATTTTGAATTACCTTTGGTTTGAATATAAATTTGGGTTAACATTTATATGAAAAAGAAAAACTCTTTTATACTTCTAATAAACAACCCATGTAAAAATCACGTATCCATTTTGGTAAAAAAAAAAAAAAAAACTTAAAATTGTTATCAATAGGGGGTGATTCACTATAAATTTATAAGTTTGGGGGCAATTTACCAAAATTAAAAATCTAAGAACATCAAAGGCCATGCATTTGTAACCTTTAAGCTTGAGACTATATCCAAGGAAAATGCATAGAGCACTTCAAAACTACAACTTGTATTACACTTGGTGCCCTAGGAATTAATGATGTAATTGTTTTTGAGACATTTGATCAATAAAAAATTATTATTTATGCCATATATCAATATTATCCTCTTTATATTTATTTATATTGAATGTATGATAAGTAAACAAAAATCTGATATTGTCAATCTAAATCTTTAAGATCGTGTGTATGACGAACAGATTATGTGAAACATATGAATTTTAAGTGATAGTCTAAATATAAATAGTCCATAATCAAGGGATAAGGTTGAAAACTTTATTCATGTTAAGATTATTATATTGTCTTCATCCTTAATGAGAGATGATGTGTCTTGGTCATCGAAGTGGGAATCCGCAAGTAGAAACATTGGTATATTATAATTGGTGATGATATATTGGATCGAGACTAAAGATGAATTGATTTAGTTAATAATTCTGTTTGAATAAATCAATTCATTTTCAACAATCATATATGTTACATCTTAATCTTGAAAAGAATTAATGGGTCCATATTCATGACTTGTGTCTTTTGATGTACTAAAGGGTGACATTCTGAATTAAATGAAGGTATGTATGCCGGTACATTTGAGACATAACTCTTGAATGACATAAACTCATTGTTCATAGATATGGAATCCAAGCTCTTTTGTGGAATTAATGATATCTCTTATAAGCATTATCCTGATTGGAAAACTGGAGCTGTCAACTATTTAGATATATATGTGTAACCGAATAATATACTATTTATATTGGTTATGTATAGTAAGTATTCTAATGATGAGATGATGAAATATAAAATAAATATAATCATGATGGTAAAACGAAATTTATCCTTAAACTGATTATGGATATCCTTTGAAGATGTTACATATGATAATATGTCATACACAAAAGACTTATTGGAGTTCTGTAAGTTATACATAGTTTGAGAGTGCAGCTCTAAGCTTTTAGTGAAATAAGTTTAGAGTTGATAATTGTGAAATATATATGTCGAGAATAATTTTTTATTATTATAATAACTTGATCTATATATGTCTATCGAGTCTTCTTTACTAGCTCACATATTTTCCTATAACAATGCGGTGTGTTTTTCCTACAAACTCGTAATTTATGTTAATTCTTAGATTGGTTTAAATTCGGTTGATTAGATTTAATAATTCATGTAAGTTTATTAGTTGATTTAATTCTATGAATTAATTCAAGATAAATATGTAAATTATTCGAATATATTTTATTTGATATAAGAATATCTGTATATAACTATTTTAATCAGATAACTTTTTTATTGAATTTTAATTCATATTTGAAGTAAAACTAAAGTTTTATGAAAGATACTCCAGTCAAATAAAGCGGTAATTACCCAAACACATCAAAACGGGTGGATTAGATAACTCACCAAAAGCTAGAAACGCGTTGACAACGTATTGGTCACGACGCCATAGTCCACTACCATAGTGTATGGTGGTCGACCGCCCCTGCAAGGTCAGCAATCGAAGGCTAACACGTTTTGTTGTGAGATTACCCAAAATCAAATTTTAAAGCCCAATCTGATAAGAATGAGAACTTACCATAGAATTTAGAGAAACTATTCTAGTAAAAGAAACTCTGAAACTCCCATAGAATTATTGTTGAAAGGAGATGCTGCCAAGAGTAAGGTTGAGCGACATGTGCCCACTTACATTCTGATCGTAGAAAAGAGAATAGTAAAGAAGATCAATTGGTTAAGACTCTTTCAGTAGCAATTCTCACTTAGTAGTCATATTGATCTTATACTGTTAGAAGTGTGAATTCCGGTCTATAAGAGATACGTAGATCTATTATTAATTTATTGTATATAACATGTCTAACTCGTTTTATGGACAAAGGTTTTATTAAAAATTTTAAAATTCCATTGTGAATTCATTTTCCAACAACAACTCGTGCTTATTATATGGTCTAAGATTAGGATAACAAGCACAACCAAAAGCTTTTAAAAAGGAATATATAGGTTTAGATTTAAAAAGGACTTTTCATAATCAAAACTAGTGTAGGAAGCCTATTAACAAGATAAACAGCAATGCAAAAGGATTAATCCTAGTATTTGAGAGGCATAGAATGTAACAACACGCCTTTTCGATCATCAATTAACTTGCTTAAACATGATTTTTTAAACTTTAATTTTACCTACTAGTAAGAAAAATACTGAAACTTTTTTAACGTACTATACTTGAAACATTTGCGACAGAAAATATACTTGAAATTGTTGCGACTTTTGTTGCAACGAAATTGAAACATAGCTTAAAAGTTAACTTTTATAATTATTCAAAATATTTCGTAAAATATATCTTTTAAAAAAAATTCATAAAACATTTCTTGTTAAACATTTCATTAAACATTTACTTTCTTAAAACTTTTAAAACACTATTTCAAATAGCAAAAAAACTATTTCTTTAAACAACGAAAAACTGTAGTGGTATCCATACCTAACATTCGCCTTTGTCTCTTTGCGACACCAAACTCTTCAACCAGTCATATTGGTATTTCATAGGACTACCTACAGCATAGAATAACTAGTAATGAGCTTTCACTTAGTAAATTCAAACATAATCTCACAAAACATTATAAAACTTCCGTTTTAAAACCTTTCTTGTAAAACTTCTATCATAAAATATCTTTCATAAGTCTTTTTTGTAAAAATTTTCTATAAATGTTTCTCATAAAATCATTTCTTAAAAAAATACAAGCAATATCATAATGCATGATTTCGTTTATGCTCAATTATGAATCTCATTTATAAATTCCTATCATCATTCTTATTTTACTTGAATTTTTTATTATCATTTATAACTTACTTGAACTTCTTATCATCGTTCTTATCCTTTCTTTACCTTGAAGACTTAAGTATTCATACCAACATCATCAATTATTAGATCATAAGCATAATACTTCTCTTGTGGAAGACTTAAGAGCATCAAATAATGAAGTTATAACTTTAACATAACTTATAAATCTCACATCAAAGAGGCTACTACGACACTTAAATAACATATTTGGTTTACCTTCTTATAACTTTATTGAGCATATCAAATGCAAAATATACCATATGTTGCAACTTAATATTTAAATTTTAAACATAACAAATGCATCATATTGCAATCATGACTTGATCTTCAAAACTTATGCATTACAAATGCAATAGATTTCAAACATTTATAAAGCATTTGAATTTATTTTCTTCATGCTATAGATGAGATTTGCAGTTTTCTTCGACATAACTTAGCATTCTCATTACATTCATTTTCCTTTTATTAGTTGACTTATGTGTCCTATTCAAATGACACCCAACTATTAGTTAACTTTTTCTTCTTATCGACTTACCCAATCAATAACAGAACTTAAATGTTAACCATTTGTTCTTTTTTCTTAGCCTCGCTTCTTATCGGTTTACCTCCTTGTTGTTTAACATGTTCATTCTTTAGTCAAATTTCTCATCTTACTTGACGGTTTTATTACTTAATATTATACAGAACATTATCTGTCTAAGGATGATTCGCTAATTCAAAATGCTCAGGTCTATTTTAGTGTTTTTTATAAAATTAATTGTTTTACTCTTAACGAGTTTTTTCACAAATCTCGTAATTTTACTAAATCCCGTTACTTAAGGGTTATGGAAAAATTTCCTCGAAGAGGCATTTTCCTAATTCGGATATTTAGGTATGTTTTGGCCTTTCATATAAATGACCATTTTACCCTTAACGGGTTTTAGAAGTTTTAGAAAACATCTCAAACCCATTTAAACCAAAACTTACATTTCCTTGTTTCTCGTAATGTTGTGAAAAACAAAACATCAGTTTCCTTTTCATGAAAAATCTCTTTTATCAAAACATTACGGTTTTGTACTATAATTTAAAAATCTTAACGATTTTGCCCTTAATGTATTTTTCTTTGAAAATTCCCAAATTCTTTTGGGCTTTCAAACATAAAATTCCATGCCGCCCATAACTGTATAGACAGCCATTTTTACATAGTAAAATTTTTTTGTTTTACACAATCTTACGATTTTGGACCATAATGTGAAATTTTGGACAATTTTGATCTCAGGACCAAAACCGACCATTTTATACCATTAAGCTCGTTTTTTTGCAAGGAACAAAAATCTGTAAAGTACCCGGGGCAATTTTTTTTGTTACAAATATTTTTTTTAATATTATTTTCAAACCTTTGTGATTAAAAACTTACAAAATTCGTAACTCATAAACTGTGAGAAATTTTAATGATCCATTTACGATTTTAACAGTTTAAATGAGTTCTACAACTTTTCTATTTTAATATTTCTAAAATTAGGACTACGCAATGGGATTTTTGGCCGTTCTTCAAAACTGCCCCAAAAATTATAAACTTTTAATTTAAGCCCTTTAAAATTTTACAAAACCTTGTTCATAAAAGTTGTTAGTCTCAGTATTTTTGGCAGATCTCATGCTTTGCTTGGAAAATAAATTGGCCTCTAAGACTATCAAAATCATAATTCCTTGAAATTACATCAAAACTTTGCTTGAAAGCAAAGTTTTTCAAACTTTGATTTTACATACTTAAAACCCTAGTTACTAGCATCCAAAAGCCATTATTATACATAAAACATATCACAAAATCATACCATAAAGTTCTTTTAACATGCCATAGTCTATTTTTTAACAATACAAACCAAACTTCCATGAAAAATAACAAACTTTAAAGTAAAGGGTTTAAGCATTTCATTAACTATTTTGCAAGTTTGTGATCCTCCACAAAAAGGCTTGGTTTGGCCAAACTCCCTTGACACAAATCATGACAAGAACTCCTATTAAAACCCTTCCAAACTTTAAGAAAAATACCAAAATCCATATGAAAAAATTTGGATTTTACCTTTGAAAAGTTGCTAAATTTTGAACCAAAATCCTTGAACTTGCTTCAAAACTTGATTGGAAGTTGTGTTTTTGAGAAATTTTTTGAGAAAATACTATAGGGGCTGCCAGTTTTGCTCAAGAAAAAGAGATGGGTTTTTTCTCATGGTTCATGCATAAAGGAATTAAAGAGTAAGAGATTTTTTTCTAACTTTAATGACTAACGAGGTTAGTCATCACTTTAGACTAGATTGGAATTAAAATTGGCTAAAATGCGCACACCTAAGAGGGAGATGTGGATCGTTTTCTTCCTTTTGGGTGCCCCATGGTGGGTCCCACTAACTTTTTATACACTGAAATTTTACACTACACTATACTTTTCTTATATTGTCAATGTAAAATTAAGGAAATACTTACTTTAAACAGTCTAGAATATACTGACTTGCTTTTTACCTTTTTTAATACCAACACAAAATTTCATATATCTGTATCTGTGTTTGTACTTTATCTGTATATTTATACTGCACTATATACTTTTTTACTTTTGTGTGTCTTTTTATATTGTATTTCATCAATTGATGGATTATAGATACAATAATTTTTACCAGTTTAACTGACTAATAACTGACAATTTGTATACTATTTTAGACTATGGCATGATTTTTCTTCTTTAATCAACATATTTATCCTTTATTAATACACCACAAAAATTATAATTAATGTGATGTAAATTTCACCTGAAGAATACTTTACAAATTTTGAGTATTTAACCTTATAAAATTTGCATAATTAAAATACTCTAAATTGCATAAAATTTATATACATAATACGTATTAACATTACCCATAAATAATTTACATTTTATCGTATTTATAGATAATACGAGAAAAAATTATTATTTAAACATAAATTAATTTTAGATTTAAATTAATAAATTTTATCGGACATTATATAGAAGCCTCTACTAATGTGTATGGGACAAGAAACTTTATGTGAGATCCATTAGTTAGTTAATCGGTTCGATTTCCCATCGTCGCCATTGAAGAAGGCTATAGAGGGTCTAATACCATATTAAGAAACGAAGAGAAGAGAGGAAAATTGAAGAGAGAAAAACGAAATTTTATTCATGTATATTGTAAATTGTAACGAATTGTCTTGATAAAATCTGTAAACTATCTGCTAATCAATAGGTGTCCAACCACTTAACTAACCCTAACCACCAGCCACATTAGGAGTCCTAACAGGGGTCACTGTCGAGGTTCACGTGGAGTAGGGCAACTCAAGGTGGATGGTTGTGTCGACTGGGTTGGGATGCATAGGAAAGGCGACAGAGGGTGGTTGTGACTAATGGGAAGGACCAAGGTTTTTTTTGTTTTGTTTTGTTTGGTTTTTTTCTTCTTCTTTTTTTTTTTCTCGTTGCTATTTTTTTCAAACTTTATATTTTTTAAAATGTTAAAAGTATGTCTTTAAATTTTGGACTGCAAAAAGTTTTTTCCATAAACAATGAGTTTAATGAAGGGTTATTTTTGTCTCTCTGGGGTCTGAAAAGTACGCAAAGGATGGATTAAAACAATTCCTTTAAATTCAAAGGATAAAAATATAGTTTTAAAAAATAAAAAGATAAATTATGAAATAAATAAAACTAGAAAGTACATTTATATAAATGACCCATATGAAACAATAATGTTGATTACAAATGCCAATGAATAAAAGTTAAATCATTATTTAATATTAGTTTAAAAAAAGAAATTAAATTTCAACTTAAACAGTCCAGTTCAGCTTAATCTGAATTATCGGTTTCTGAATTATCGGTTTTGTTATACGGTAATGGCCGCGGGACTAAACCAGCTAACAAACACGCCATAAATTTATTTCAATCTGAGGGAACCGTGCCCACTAAAATAATTTGCAAGACAGGGTACGTACGTAGGGGACGAAGGTTGAGGAGAGAGAGCAAAGCCAATCAATGAAAAAGAAAAAGGAAAAAAAAGTTTTTGTGCTCTTGTTGGTAAATCTTTGGAGAGTTTGTTGAAAAAGTTCGAAAATAATACTTTTTCCCCCTCCTATTCAACACCGCAGGGAATTAAAAGGCATTATCAAGCTGTATCAAGAAAAACGTATCATCTTAGTCCTGTATCTCCAGTTGCCGCAAATATGGGATCCTGTCAAAGTCAAAATCGAAAGCCTGATAGCCACATTATAAAAAATGAATAATATCCTAGATTGGGGCCCACAGTGGGGTTTTAAATCCTGGGATGAAAAGGGTCTTTCTAATAATATATATGGAAGAACAGAGTAAAAGGAAAGAGTCGGCAAATCATAACAAACAATATATTAACCGTTGATATGATGGAAACTCTTCCTATCAAACAAAAACGTCTCCAAAAATCACCTTAACAAAGAGGAACTTCTCTTTACCGTTCTGCAAACCCAAATTGATACATGATACATTTCACCTGTCTACGTGTCCAGCTGCATTTTTGAGCTTTAAGCAGGGAAGCCAGGCTATTCTTCAATACATCTGCCACTCTATTATCCAGGCTTCTTCCCCGCGAGGAACTAGCAAAAGCACGAGTATGCCAAATGGTTCTTCTTTGAGACATAATGAGTTATGAAATCCGCGGTCGAAGCAGAGGACTCAGATATATAAGCCGGGACAAGTATTTGAGTCTTGCCAGAAGCAATTCTTTTACCAGCTACATTTGAATAGAACAGGCCAGAGATGGCGGGAACAAATACGTCGCTTTGAGAACATACATAGAAGTCTACAACCTTCTCAAATTCTGAAGTCTCCGAGTCCAAGATCTTTGTCTTCTTATCTGCTGGTATTATCCCATCCTACAACAATTTCCAGAGGCATAAAGAATGTGTAAATCTCGAACACCATTTGCTTATGTTTGGTCTTACCGTGTACGTCGGAAATTCATGCGTGAATTTATTTGCACCAAAATCAGAGTCAATACTACCGTGCTTGGTTGGAGAAAAGTAAATTGACGGAGAGGGGAGACTTGATACATGTATATGCAGCTCAGCAGAATTTGAATGTCAACTCAAAACAGGATGGAAATTCACCTACTCTTTCTGAAAGTTTCATGTTTTAACAGACACGGATTATTTAGGAGTTTTATGATTTTCAAACGAGAAGTGATTCCTAACAACTCAGCTCCTAGATTTCTGTGATAATATTCAAATTTTTCAGTGATGCTTTCGTGACTCATTATTGTTTTCGGAAAAACTTGCTGGTTTTGGATCAAATAAGATGGCTAGAGTCTGAGTATAGTGGAAGAGCATTTTCATCTCTCCATTTTGGATGGTTTGGCTGCACAATTTAGCTGAAAGGTTTTGAAAGGTCTTCTTTTTGTTGACTGTTTTGAATTGGGAAGATGAAACAGTGTTGATTTTGTTTGTTTTTTAGATTTAATTTGTTGTCACATTCCTTATTGATGTCGACTGTATTTTTTCTTTTTTTTTTTTTTTTGGATGGAAAGCTTAGTTTCCCTGTGTCCGTGCCATTAAAAAAAAAAAAAATCCTTATGCTTGTGAGGACTTCTTGTTCTCACTGTCCTTTGATTTTTATCAAGGGAAGGTTGTTTCTTCTAAAAAAAAAAACAAGTAAGGGTGTAGGTGGCATGAATTCAAGCGAACATAGCAGGAATCAAATCAAATGATAATTTACACATAACAAATAAAGTCATTAAAGAAGCAAAAGTTAAAATTAAATTAGTATGAGAAATTCTCACCTTAGTATAAGTTTTAGGGAAGAAATCCTTCAGAGAGTCAAGGCTGCTATCCCACTTTGATTCAGTCAAATAGACCGTTGTATCCTTATTAAATCCAAGTTTCTTCAAAAATGAAGCTATCTCTTCTGCGCTATAACAAGTTTTGGCTCCAGATTCACCATCTCCTCGGCAACCCTTGTGTTCCAATAATTCAATCCTCAAGTCCACTGCAACAAATTGACCGTCTGATTTCCGACTCAAAGTTCGCAGACGATCGACCATGGAGTCAACTATTTCTTGAATTTCAGGTTGCAACTCTAAAGTTCCAAACATTGCTAAGCATGCAACTGAATTACTGGAACTTTCTTTGTCTTTTTTTTTCATATTCACCGAAGGAAAGTAAGTTGCCAGCCTAATAGTTCCCCTATTCCTGTATATCGGTTCAATGTGTTCCACAATATAGTCTTCTGTAACCCGATTAGGGACCTTCACAACCGCAAGATTCCGTGTCGATAACTTAGCAGGAGGATCTTTAGTCACTCTGACCACCCCCTCCAGGCTTTTCACAAACTTCTCAACATCATAAATTTCTTCAAAACTCCTGCAAATTAAAATATTAACGAAACTGGCAAATTCTCTTCTTAGAACTAATTGAAAAATTAATTGGAATATTGTAGTTGATTCAGTTTATAGCTCATATGTTTTCCTTACTAAGAACAATAACAGCAACATAGGATAAAGAAAACCGGTTCCTTTTCAAGTAAACTGGAACACAAACCTCTGATCACCTGGATTGCTTCCTCTAATGTCAGGTACTACCAGAGTTGCTCCTAGATATCTTGCCACGACCACTGCATCAGCAATCTGAAGAATATCCAAGAAAGAGACGATAAAATCAGAGAACAAATGGGAAAACGGACCTTCATGAGAGGAAATATGTTAATAACTAAATGACTGCTAAACTCAAAACCAATTGTTCATAAAGATATAATTCTTAAAGTAGTTCTGCCAAAAGAAAAGAACTTGGTCAACTACTCCAAACTCCAAACCAGGGACCATACTTTTTAAGTATCTATATCAACTGTCAGAGAGGCTTGACATAAACGAAACATTTAGTTCAGAAATTGATAGAATTTCTTCTTTGGCAATGGACTAGTATCCGCCGATTCTAATTTCAAGCTGAAAATCAATTTGAAATAGTTTAAACCCTTTTTTCAGTAAGTCAAATAAGATATAGATAACAGTAACATTGATGGCCGAGACCAAAACTTGCAAACTATTGATGCTTTTGAAAGGTGACTTTTCACCTAGTTAAGAAGAACATTGAAAAGGCCTTAAGAAAATTGGGACTTCCCTTCCTCAGTATCAAAAAAGCTTCCAGTTATGAAAACATCATGTCTATTTCAGTATGTACAGAAAATTGAATGTTTAATAGAGCGGGCTTGAATTTGAGACCAGGCGAAGGACTGGCTATTATTATCCAGCCTAAAATGACTACTCAACTAGAACTCCTTTTGCATAAACACTTCATAGCATACTTGGATGCAGGTAGACCCTAATAGGTGATAGGAATGCTTAAACTTCTATAATGGTACAGCACTCATTAAGAACACGGAATCGGTTGGCTACTGAAAACCAACCGTTATCGTTCTCTTTATAAATCCTTGAACAAAAAGTGAGAAAATTCTAAGGGGAAGCAAGTTCGTCAAACAAGCAGATAGCTGAAAAATAGACTTATAGACAATTACAGACAACCACATCAGCACAAAGCCAATAAACTACTAAACCAAATGATTTGGATACCTGTGAAACATGGTACTCCGGGCCACTTGTTAACGAGAAAATGACAAACCCATTTGTCTGCTCTACATCATCTGCTACCAGACGCAACAAATTTTAGTAAGATGGACGTGTTGAAAGAGTTGAGCATGTGGTGAATAGCGTCCAATTATTATCATAAATGTTAATTGAATATACCTAAAGCTGGCTTAGACCAACATGCCTTCAGTTCTTCACCATCCCCTATCCAAGGCCCTTCACTCTTTTCCGGAAGAGTAACTATGCCCTGCTTCGCGATCTTGGCGTTCTCTAAATTAACATGCCGATCTCCGGGGAACGTTTCCTATAGAGGGAAAATTGTAAAGAAGGAAAACAAGAACCAACCAACATCAGTTCCCAGAATGCAAGCTTAATCTGAAATCTACACAAAAACGGAAAGGACTCCACACCAACTCTTTTTCTTCTAGATTCAACTGAGAATTTGAGAGCATAAAGTAAGCAATTTCTTTTTTCTTACCAATTAGACACTTTACTCCTATTTTCCTTGAATTTCCAGAAAACAAACAGAGAATAAGAATATGATTCTATCAAACATCATAGATAAAAATAATACAATTTAGAACAAACTTAGGCAAGTGTATTTTACACAATTTCAACAAACAACTACGATGAATCACACTTTACTTCTGTTTTCTTCTCAACTATCCCGAGAAACAAACAGAGGACAAGATAGTGATCCCAGTAAACATCATAGAAAAAATTATGCAAGAGTCGGTGTGGAATTCTTGACAAGTAAAACCCATCAAAGAAAACAAATCTAACCATACAAAAATTATAAAAAAAAAAGTGTGAGTGAAAGAGAAACGCATATTAATTCGTTGTACCCAGAAAACGGTACCAAAGAAAAACTAATCTAACAGAAAACACCAAAAAGTGGATAAAAATTGGCAATAGAAAATGTAAAAAAGCAAAGGAGTGGAAAGTGTTACTTGAGCAGAGTCAAAATGATCTCTCTTAATCATTTGGCCAAGCATCACAAACATTGTCAATGTAAGAATGCCAGCCACTACTTGCCTCAAATCCACACCCATTTCTTTCTCTCTCTTTCTCTGCAAATTTTTTTTTTTCTTCAGATCTTCTTCTTCAACAAGAGAAGAAAAAACCCACAAACTGTGTGGAAGAAAAATCAGGAATCAGGAATCAGGATCCCTAGTTGTATAGTAACAGAAGAATGCACATTGACACCTAATTATAACATAATATAATATAACAAACCCATTGACAATGCTTGCCTTCCTTTTTTTAAATTTTTCGTCTTAAGGAAATCCTGATTTCTTTCTTACAGCACCGACAGTTTTCCGGAAAATGACGGCCTGCCTAAATGCCTTGATGCACTTTTCTTTTCTTTTTTTTCTTTTTCTTTTTCTTTTTTTTTTTCTCTGGAGGTAAATAGGTTGGGAAGTCCGTTGAGAAACAGGCGTGTTTCTAAAAATGACTTTTTTTTAAAATTTTATTTGATTAATGATTTTTTTTGTATTTAAGTATTAAAAAATTAACTTTTTAGGCATCAAAATAATTTCAGCTTTTTTTTGTTTTTATCTTAGTTTCTCTCTTCTCTTTTTTTTCTTTTCTTTGAAAAAAACTGAAACAGCTTCGATGCTAAAAAAAAACCCTTTTTTTGATTAAAAAAAAGAGATGATTCACTTAATTTCAAATTTTTTTAAACCTTTTTTTCAAATTTTGCCTTTCTGAACGACAGAATTTGAAAAAGGGGCCATAAAAATTTTTCAATTGGGTAGATGGTCTCTTTTTTTATCAAAAAATACATTTTTTTAGATAAATAAACTGTCTTAGTTTCTTAAAAAGATAAAAAAAAAATTATAGTAAGATAAAAAACTTAAACATGATAAAAAAAAAAAAACTAGAACCATTTTTATGTTAAAAAAAGAAATGCCTTTTAACCAAAATCTCCCCTTTTCTCAATTGGGTGATACGTGATAAATCAGGCAAACCTTTTTTTTTTTTAATGGAAACCTCTCCTGTTAAGTGCAAAACGAATTAACTTATGCCAGTTAAATTTTATATAAATTCACATAACATTAGTAGTAATGTTAAGAATACCAAAAATCTTTTTTATTCTGTCATGGTTATAATCTTGTTACTTATAAAACTACAAGCTTGATCTAATATTGTTTGGTTTTATTTTTAGAATTTTATTTTTACACATTTTTTGAGACAAAAGTTTTAAAAAACTCTTAGTACAATTATTAAAAAATTTATATTTTTCAAAACAAAAATATTTTCACTAATTTAAAAATAATACCAAACGAAAATAAATTTTTTAAATTAGGTCTCATTATTATTGATATATCATGTACTTGCCAGTTAAACGTTTTCTTTTTTTTCCCTTCACTTTTTTCTTTTTAAGTTTTGTGGAAAACTTTTTACCACAGTCGTTGATCATAGTTGATACTGAGAATATACATATATGTATGTGTATATATATATATATAATATATATATATATATATCCGATCGCTCACTCTTTTATTAACAGATATTTTTGAATCATTTATTAACTAATCAATCGTCTGTCTCACATGTTAAGATTTCGTCCTCTCTCTCTTGTTGATAGCGTTTACTCTGTCCATGTTGTTGAAGATTTGTTGTTGGGTCAGAATGATATAATATATCTACAAATAGTTCTGACCAAAAAGATGAATAAACAAACAAACAAGTCTACAAAATACACTTGTATCTCAGAATTAATTTTCAGGACGTTGGAACTGGGAATCAAAGAATTTTTGTTTTTTCTTTTAAGTGAGGTGCCAAACGAATTTAAGAAGAGAGGAAAACTTCTTCAAAAAAAAGAAAAGGGTAAAACAAATGGCCCACTATGAATTTTTTTTAATTCAAGAAAATGAGAAAAACAACATATTTTTTAAAATTTTTAAAACAAATAATAGGGTTTGAAAATATGTATAGTATATAGCAGTTAAAAAATTACCGTTAAACATTTTTAATCATAGTAAATAGATAAGTAAAAAAAATTTATTGAGTAAATTTCAGTTTACTATTATTTAATATAAACATTTTCAAGGCATCTTATTTATTCAATAAATTTTAGAAAAGTTCTATTTACTACAATTTTCATTTTAATTTTAAAAGAGAAAAAGACTAGTAATAATTCACAATGGAATAAGGAATATTGCATTATTCTAGTCTTCTTTTTTTTTGGTTGCAAGCATAGCCTGTAATTTCACAATGCAATCCATTTGTGTGGAAGTCAAATCTGCTATCTCAAATTAAAAAAAAATGAGGGTTTTCTTTATATTTTAAAATTATTTTGCTAAGGGTATAATTTTTCACAAATATAATTTGTTTAAACATTTTCTTTGCTCAATCTTCTAAAATATTTTTTTTTTCTACTATGACCTAAATAAATACGTCTTCAACTGATTTCCCCACAAAGAAAACTTTTCCTCACATGAGTCCCAATTTTTTTAAATCTTAAATTTACTGTTTAAGTTTTTCAACCTTAACAATCCCTATTTTACTTCATCATTTAGTCCTTTTCTTCAGGAATCTTGTATTTTTAAAATGTTTCTGTTAAAATATATGTTTCTCAAGGATGCCCTACTTGAACATTTTTTCATCCGGTGCTCATCTAAGATATTGTTTTCTCATTGCGACAACAACAGATATATTTTTCCTAATTGTTCTGCTAAAATCACTTTTCTAAAATGTGTCCAAAATATATATTTTGTACATTTTATATCTATAGTTTCAGTGTTATGCCCAAACTTATGATGAGTCTTAGTAGGTAGGGGTGGGAGTGCTTTCAGATCATAAGCTTCTGGTGAGTGATCAAGGTTCACGCCTTTTTTTTAAAAAAAAAAAAAATTATATATTATGTCACATTTTTAAAAATTATGCTTATTTATGCCACGTTTAAAAAGTTTATACTAAACTATCATTCATATTTACATATTAAGTATTGTCATAAATGAACTTATGTTACATTTATAAAAAGTAAATATTAAAATATAGTATTTTTAATATTATGCCCATTCCCTTTCCGATCATAAGCTTGTGGTGAGTGAACCAAGGTTCATGCCTTTTTTTTTTTTTTTTGAGAAAATTACATGTTATGACACATTTTTAAAAGTTGTGTTTATTTATGCCTCGTATAAAATAACTATCATTCATACTTACATGTTAAATATTGTCATAAATGAACTTATGTGGCACTTATAAAAAGTAAATATTAAAAGATAACATTTATGAAAATTTTTCTCTTTTTATGTTTATTTTTTCATAATATTTCAACTTGTGAATTTCTATATTCCATACCATATATCAACATCCTACATTTTTTTTTCAACCTCTTTTTGTTCAACATCATTGTATGCATTATAAATTTGTTGATTTTTTTTTTAAGGTTGGTTAATCGTTGACATTTTGCTTCTCAAACCAAATGCTATACATGTTTAACTAAGTTGTTATAAGTTGAATTAGCATATTTATTTATAAATCCTTAGAACGAGAAATAATTAAAATTAATTTTTATTTTGGAACATATTATCCTACTTCGTATTTCATATATATTTTTTGTCGTACAAAAAAATAGATAGTAATTAGTTAGTGTCATTTTTTCTCGTATAAAGCAAATGTACCTACTTCTTTCTTCTTTGGTCGTAATCTCCCTAATATATTTTTCTTTTTTCTATTTTGTCTGTTTGCTCTTTCTTTATTTATTTATTTATTTATTTATTTATTTTGTGGTGTGGTCAGTGCAGCTCCCTTTCTTCCTTAGGTCAATTTGTTGAAAGCTTGTGGCAAAAACTTCTTGAAACCTAACAAAATTAAATCTCATACTATGCTGTCACTTTTATTTTCATTGAGATTTTGAGCCACATAAAAGGAAGTGACAGTTCCAGGACAGTGAAACAAGCTCCAAAATAATTGTTTCTTCCGTGCCGGGCAACGTTCCCCACTTTCAATCTTAATCTTTTTAGGCTGGCATATCCCCTACAAGCAGGCATAAACATTGTATATATTGTTGGTTAATTTAAATAAAATAACATTTATTTATTTTAGTTGTTTGTACATGGATACCGAGATAGACATTAACAAAATCCCATGATTGTTTATGTGACTATAAATTTAACATATAATTGTTATATGCATGAGGATTAAATTTATAGATAATAATCAAAATAGTCCGTAATAAATTAATTAAAGTTGAGATCTTCAATTAAATATTACTAGCATGATCCAATCCTATTTAGAATGAAATAGTCTTATCTAGACTATTAATATGGATACATTGGATTGAAGGTATTTTATATAATGAGACTATATAGGACTAAACTAGATAAATTATAAATCTCTAATAATATTCTGTTATATATAAAGTGTTTAGATTTATCATTATGATGATTATATATAAGACAATCTTAATCCTGAGTATTTGATCAAACACCTATTTATGACATTATATTTTTTAACTTGCTCAAAAAAATTTCTCTATAGACAGAGTATAACTTTGCATTTTGAAAACATAATAGAATAAGTAGCTAGGAATGATAATACAAATATAGAATCCATTTCTTCTTATTGGAAGTTCGAAAATAGTTCTCTCGGGTTGTGATTCAGGGCTTGAACAATAGAGCGCTCATTCATAATAAAATTATGAATTAACTGTTCCTTATAGGATCATTAAAACTCAAAGATAAAGATGTAATAAAAGAAATTGAACTAGCTCTTATTATGAACTATTTATGGAGGATTGACTTATATGTAATTATTATATCAATGAACTGCTTGTTATTTACTTTGAGTAATTATTACTATACTTTCAAGAGTGCAATTTCAAGTCTATAATAGAGTAACACTAAAACTAATAAATTTGATACATTGACTAAATAATTTAACTAATTAGCAAATTTATTGGAGCTTAAAATTATAGGTATATAGGTCCCAAAGCCGACACTATAAACATGGTAATGGATAAAGTTCATAGTATCAAAATATATTTAGAATTTGTTGATTCTAAATTAAAATTATCACACTATAAATATCAATATAATATAGAAAAAATATTTTCTATGACATATAACTAGAAAATGACAACAAATTCTCACACTATAAATATTAATATGATATAAAAAAATATTTTCTGTGACATATAACTAGAAAATGACATGTTATCATTTTAGCTGCACAATGGTTAATTAATTTGAATTAATTAATTGTATTTAATTAATGAAATTAGTTAAATATATTTTAATTTTGTGAAACACAATATGGTATGACCATACCGTGCTTGTTTTTACTACAAGGAAGAAACTCTTAGGAGGAGACATAAAATTAATTAATTAATTAATTTTAAAATTAATTTTTAATAAATTTGATTTATTTAAGGAAAAAGGAAAAAGAATATGATGGACAAGAATGAATATGTCCACTTACTCTTTTCTTTTTCCTGAGTGGAATTTTGCATCACCTACTCCATGTTGTCCATATTCCATCAACTTCCTACGTACTCAAAATTATTGCCCATCAGGTTGATCTCTTCAAAGTTCAAAATGATTGCTTCTTCATATACAAGGTGAGAGGAAAGAGATCTAGGGGGCGTGATAGAGTATTTAGACATAAGACTTACAGGAGAGTTTTGAGAGAATCCTAGAAGGAGAAGAATATGAGATATTCTTCTAGAGAGAAAAACTAGTGTAGTTATTCTCTAAAAAAATTTATTATCTCATATATTAAGTATACAATGGATTTAGAAAAAGTATGAGATTAAAATTTGTTACTGTTTGACGTCCACTCGTCAATCCATTTGTATAGAGGCTTGGCTTGAAAGATTTACAGCGTTAAAATTTAAAACGGGGATACTTTAATAGGCTTCGAGAGGTACGAGTCTATAATCTTGTCTATTTTATATAAATTAAAATTATATACCTATTCCCGACAAACAATATTTTTTTTGTTTGTTATCATCTGTATTTCTGTTGTGTTTATACACTAAATCACCAACAATAAATAGTACAAATAACTTATTTAATGACCGTCGTTAAAAGATAAGACGGCATCTTATCAAGAGTTATTGTGTGTAATGTACATATAATTGCAATTTTTGACCGTCATTAAAAGCCATTGCAAGATCCTTTTGGCATGTACGTGAATGAGATTTAATAACAGTTTTTGCTTAAACCATTGTCTAATGTTAGAACTTAATGTTTGGCATGAAATGAAATCGATGTCTAAGACAAATATCAAGCCTACCCTATTTTATACTCTCTTCTTGTGCATAAAATTGTAACAATTGAGATCAAGCAAATAGTAGCATCAATAAACAAAAATAAGTAAGTTACAATATATGATTATAAATTTAGAAGAGTAATTGTAATGAAATGATTCATAAAATACAATAGTAAATAATCTCTTTTCTCTTTTTTCTTTATGGATGTTTTGAACTAATGTCCTTCAATATCTAACCAAAAAAAAAATCCATTTGTTTTCTAAAACGATTTTAGAGAAATATGTAGAAACCTAGTAAAAGTACAAAACATATGTAACAAAAATTTTCATAAAACTTTTACAAAACAGTACTATAGAACATATTAATTTGACGCTTAATAAATATACATATATACAAATTGTTCTTACCCAGTTCTCTATATGAAATTACTTTCTTCTTCACCTATTCCTTGACACCAAAAGGATGAACGTGTAGGCGTCGACAAAATTATGGTTTACTAGAAGATCATTCACTTATTTTTCTCTCCATTAATCTCAACACATGAGCAAATCAGGACTAGGAATGAAGAACTCTATTCTCTCTCTTTATCTCTCTACATGCCTATCACTATGTTTCTTAGTAGAATTTTTGCAGTCTCACCCAAACTCTCAATTATATGTTTAGAATGAATAATAGAGGGGGCCTCTATTTATAGAGAATGAGAGACCATTTAATTATGAAAGCTTCCTTGATTTTAATTTTAAAATCATATATTTAATTAAAATAAAAGAGATAAGTTTCCCTTTCCCTTATCTACTTATGGCGCCATACACGAAGAATCTCTCTGTGCTTATGGCGCCAATCACCAGCCAAAAAAGATAATAATTTTGCTTGTTATCCAATCTCATTGTTTTCATAATTTAAATTTCTAATTTGAATAAAAATCACATTTATAAAAAAGTTAGAAACTTCTAAAAACAAAAAACTTAGTACACAAGCTGCACAATGGGTGGGTCCTATTGTGTGTTTTCCAAAATGAATTATTGTTTATTTATTAAATAACCTTATTGGTTAATAATTATAAATTAATTAATAATTATTTTATTTTTGTGTGATATTTAATTTTAGATTTCCATTATTCTAAACTTAATTAATTAAACTAATAATTCTACTTGTCCAATCAGTATGCACATGAATGGTGGGGACACCAATAGACCTTTAATTTCAAGCTGCAATAAAATCAATATATTGATTATACTTTTTAATGTTGTATTACTGTTTTATTAATTACAATGTTATTCCATTAAAAATTTGGAATTGCACTCATGAAAATATAGATATAATTACTCATAATTTTAGAGCTTTCCATTTGATATAACCATTGCATATAAACTGATCTTCCATAGATAATTCATAATTAGAGTTATATAAAATTTGTTAATTGCTCCCATTAGTTCTTTATGCTTGAGTATTACTGATTCTGTAATGAATAACAAATTCAAGAACTTAATCACGAATTTGAGTACTCATATTATTCAAGACATGAATCAATACTTAAGAGATTTATTTATTTGCTTCTTGTTAACAAAAAATGGATTCCATCTTTTAATATTAACATTCTTGACTAATTACTTCACTATGCCTTCAAAATATAAGGGATATGATTAGATTCTCGAATCAATACTAAGTAAATCAAAAGACATAATTTCATAAATAGAAGTTTGATTTAACTCAGGATTAAAATTATTATAATCATCAGTCTATGTAATTAGAACTTGCTATATTTTAACAGATTATTTAGCAATTCATACCACGTCACATCTCAGTCCTGCATAATTTTATTATGTATAGTGCACCCATTCAATGACTATCTATATTAACAGTTTGAATAAGACCATTACATTCTCAATGGAAACGACATGCACTAATAATACATAATTAAAGATTTCATACTTTAATTGAATAATTAATTAATAAAATAATTAATTTTATATTACTAACTGTTTTATTTATCATCCTTAAATATTATCTTTCTATATATAACTCTTATATATAATATTTAAGGTCACATACATGAATTAAGGAATTTTAATAATATGTATAAAATATTCATAATACATGTACAAATGTAATGAAAAATTCACTTTATTTATTTATCATCTGTCCCAACAAAATCGTTATCATAAAAAATACTAACCTTCTCAAATGGCTAGCAAACCTTTGGTAAAAGATGTAATGTCTTTGCAATTGCCATCATCCTCTTCACCATCACAAATTGCTAAAAAAGATGTAATTAGCACGACCAATGACAATTCCAAATAATTGGAATCGGTTATAAAACATGTTTTTGCTTGCGATGCTATAATAAATAAATCATTCTTGTAGCCCAATACTCTAAAGTCGATTGACGTAATATTGTCACTATCAACTTTTACATAGTTATTGTCGTCTACTTGCATTTAAAGAGTGATATTCACAATCTACACTGTCTACGTCCACTGTATCCTCGACTAAACAATAGTAAGTCATTATTCTATACACAAAATTCCTATCTTTTTATAGAGAAGACATGCATAATATTAGCACAAAGGGTCACTTCATTATTTTGTATAGGATGCTTCTCATCTTTTTCGCAAGTGTAGAAAATATAAACATTTATGACAAATATCTAATGATCATTGACGGGAGTCCTCTCACTAACTTAATTAAATCTTGTAAGACACCCTAGTTTTCTAACCTCCATCATCACCATCATAATTAAAACACATATCATCATGTCATAGTGTCCTTATTACATGTTATGGTCCATAAAGTTTCCAAATTACACATAAATCTCATGGAACAATCAAACTTTCAAGATTGCCCTTTCTTTTTCTTTTTTTCTTTTTTTTTTTTGTGCTTTTCATTCAATTAATCAATTAATAGATGGAATCAGGTGCATTGGAAAACTGACGCTATCATCACATGACAAAGTAAGACTGGAAGCTAGGTAGGTGCCGCTACATGTTGCGCAATCTATCTACTGGAATTGCGAGTAGTTGTCCTGCACGTGTAGTCTTGCTTTTTGGCTGATTCCAATCTGAATTTCAAGTCCTTCTGCCTCTATTTATTGTCTTAACTACCACAATTGCCTACTTCATTACCAACGCAAATTAAGGAAAATAAACAATAATTAGAAAAGGGAAGCTAAACAAAATGAAATTAATAACAAACTAATAGTATGTTTAGAAGGATAGTGAGAACTGTTGGTTAGAACCACTTTTACTGTAGCATATGGGAACTTTACACTGTAGCAATTTTTTTTATTGTTACTGTAGCATGTGAGAGCTTTATATTGTTTATAACTAAGTTTGTAGTGGGAACCGTTGACAAACAGCCTTAAATAAATTAAACTAAAAACAACCTAAATTAAAATGAACTAAAATTAAACTAATTAATTTAAACTAAACCAAAAATCTCTAAAACTAACATTTTAAATGTACAAAAAGTGCACAAATAACTCTATTTTTATAGAGTTATCACATGCCAACAAGCTTACACTATTTCATCAACACCAAGTTTTTGAAGTTGAAAAGAATACTCTTTCGGAACTTTCACTATAGCAAGCCGTTTGCAAAATTTTTTCGTTAATTTCTCCATAATTTGAATTTTGTCCGAGATAAGCAAGTGCCAACACTCCTTTTCTTTTCTTGGGAGTCAAATCAACCTATAATGTTCAACTCAACGAGAACGAACGTGCACTGAGCTGGTCTCTTGTTTTAACACGGATGTCACGCAGTATGCCCACCATCTTCACAAGAGTCCATCACCCTCTCGAACATAACTTTTTAAGGCTTTTTCACCTAGCACTGAGAGATTGATTCTTGTTTGCAGTGGGATTGAAATTATGCTTTTGATTGACTTGTCGAATGTAGCTTGAACTGAAGGACTTTAGAATCCCAAATCCTAACTGATTCCATTCTGCATCCCCATCCATTTTCTTTTAAAAAAAGAAGTACTTTTGTCCGTGCCAAGTCTCCCCAAAGTAGTAAAAGTAGTAAATTCGAATTTTTTTTGCTATTTGTAGACAAAAATCGATATATTCTACCTATTTTGCAGTGTAATCGAAATAATTCAAGAATGACCGTTACATCCTCATTGGGAAATTGAATATAGTGTTTGGCCTGATGGTTAAAGCTATTGGTTAAAATTATAATCATTGTAGCATATAAGAGTTTTACACTATAGTAATTTTTTTAACAACAACATGTAAGAATTTTACATTATTTTTAACTAAAAAATTGATTAAAACTAAATTTACTAAACAAGCTATAAGATTTCAAGCCTGTATCCTCCCAGCTGGTCAAATTTAGGTCCCTTTTAGTCACAAAAGAATATAAAATCACCTTTTCTATTTTCTTCTATAGTCTGCAAAAAATTAGGTGTCAGTCAATTCTTTTGAAAATTTCCAAGCTTTTGTCCTAGCAGGACAAAACCATTCCAACTTTCCGGACACGATAGGTCTTGCTAACATAATTTAAGGAATGATAAAATCTATTTTTTTTGTACCTATCTTTTTTTTTTCTAGCGAGATTGGTGTTACATTTTCTTACTTTATTTA
Organism: Artocarpus hirsutus; assembly: GCA_946598075.1. NCBI lineage: Eukaryota > Viridiplantae > Streptophyta > Magnoliopsida > Rosales > Moraceae > Artocarpus > Artocarpus hirsutus. Next base: position 13,029 of record CAMOHE010051845.1, on the reverse strand, counting down.
AATTTGCGCCGTCATCAACGGGATCCTGAAATTTATCCTAAAACACTGAATTTTTGGTGCAAGATTTTCAAGCTTTAAAAGAATAAAAGGAATTAGTATTTTCAAGAGAATAATAGGAACAAAAATTGTAGGAAATAAATTTATATAAGACTATTGGTAGCAAATGTCATGTATACTTTTAAGATATTAGCAAATGCCACTGTTGAATCCAACTATTTAAATTAAAAAATTGTGTAGACTACAATACCCTTAATCTGACGTAAATATCCCAACAACAAATCTATTTTTTTCCCTTTCTTTTCTCTATTCCTCTCGTCCTTGACAGCATATTTAGAGTCAAAGTCGTGATTCTTCCACCTATGGTCGTCTTCGTCCGAGTACGAGGCATGATGGCAACAACTCTTCTTAGCAGATCCACAATGGCCGATGATGAAGATCGAGTGATGACGACAACGAGAGATCGTGTTCGTGATCACGGAGATCTGTATGGCTCGTCATTGTTTGTTCATCTTTGTCGACTTGGGTGGGGATAGCCATGGCTGGTTAGTATGTGGCTTCGTCGATGCCATCGCGGCTCGATAGTGGGGTTAGAAAGAGAGATGAAAAAGAGAAAGATAGGAGAGGAGAGAGAAGAGGAGAAAGAAAAAAAGAAAAAAAAAAAAGAAGGGCATGTTCCATAAAGAAAACATATGATTTATTTGATTTGTTATTTACTAAACATTTATCTACTATTAATCTTAATTAACCTTCTCAAAATTGATATTTCCCACATTGTCCGTTGGTTAATTGGATTGGCAACGTTAAATGTGCACCTGCAAATCCACCTCACACTTTGGGTGCCAAGAACTAAATAAGCTTCTTAATTGGACCAGGGTCTTTCTCTATTCCTTCCTAACACTAATTACATGAATAAAACCGGTTTAAAAAAATACATAAACAACATCCTAGTTTTAATTTCTTTACAATTTATTTTTTATTTTTAGAAATTACAAAAATCTTATTGAATTTATGAAACTTATTTTAATTTCATCCCTCATCCACAAAAGTGAATGAAAAGAATGAAAGAGAAAAGAAATTCCCTTACACCAAATTTTTAAGCTATTTTTTCCCTTCTTTTTTTCATTTACAAAGTGTATAAAGATGATATCGAAATAATATTTTTTTGAAAAATTTGTGATTTTTAAAAATAGAAAGATTAATTAAGAAAAAAAAATTAAAACTAGAAAGCAAAGTTATTGCAAGCTCATCTAATCAATTTTAGTCATGGACAACCGCACTTCTGTTTTTTTTTTTAGGGTAAAAGGATTTAAACCCTACACTTATTATAAAGTGAGATGTAAAATTACCATTAGACTATGTCTGCAATCACGCTTAAAAAGAAACTTTGATAAGGATTTAAAAACGCACAACGAGAATTTTCTAATATACTTTATATTTAAAAAAAAATCCTTTTTTTAGGCTCATATAAGATTCATACACAATATTAGAAAGGAAAAACAATCTATTTAGCACCCTCTATTATTCCAAACATTCAGTTTGTATCTTGTGTTTTATATACTATTAAAAAGATACCTTGATATTGGTAAAAACACCATCTTATTATTCTCCGTTATATCGTTCTATTTAATTAACCTTGAAGGTTTTTTTTTTTAAAAAAATATTCAAAAATATTTTAAAAACATCAAAAAAATATACTTAAAAGCAAAAAAGAAATTACAAAAATTAAATAAAAAAATAAAATAACATGGTTTAGTAGAATGCTTACGTCTATATAGAGCAGAAACAAAGAGATGAAATACACTAATAAGAGTGTAAAAAAACATTGATTTACTAGAAATTATATTAAAAGGAAAAAAAAGTGTCAAACCGAATTCAAGGATTGACAACAATGAAATCAGATCAAAAAAAAAAAAAAAAGAGAGAGAGAGAAAACGATCAATAAAACAAGATTCATTAAGTTGCAAAGCAAATCTAATATTTCTTCTTACACCATAAACTAGAATTAAAAAAAAAAGCTATCATCTCCCCTTTTCCCCAATTGCAACAAACAAATAAACAAACTCTAAAAGAACCAATATCTGAAAACAATACCAAACAACAAGAGCAAGATTTGGACATGATTTGCTCATCAAACAAGATTTGCAAAACTAGATCTGAACATTATTTGCTCATCCGGGTTAAGGCTATATGAACACATGTATCAAAAGTTCTTGTTTGCTAGAGGGTGTTCCATGTTTGGCCTTTAACGGCTCCGCTCTTGGGCATTGGCGCTAGCATTGTCTACTATCAATATAAGAGATGGTGAGGCAGGTGAGAAGGATTCTCTTATGTTGAAATTTGAAGCTTTGATGTGAGATATGGTGGTGGAGCAAGAATTTTTTTCAAGTGCAAGCACTAAAAAAAAAATATTGAGGATAGTTTTTACTAAAGGCGGACATGGTCATTTGCTTTGATTGTTGAATGACGGAACAACTTAAAATTTTTCTTAAAAAATGAGACCACAACAGGCCGGCATAGTCATATGTTATGATTGTTGAATGAAGGAACAACTTCTAATTTTTCTTAAAAAATGAGACCACAATAATAGATTTTAATTAATTAATGAGATACAATTATAATTTTTATTGTAAATTGAGAGCACAACAAAAATTATAAAAAAAATTTAAGATAAAAAATCAACCCTTAAGGTTTTTTTAATAGTTAAAAAAAGAGATCCGGTGGTCCACATATCGCTCCCATCTTCTTCGGCAATCCTAGAGCCACAGAAGGAGTAGTCAGGATTTTATATTAGTTTATCTCGTTTGACGATCCAAGATCTTCATTTATCTCACATCTCGATACATCTACAACCATCACTAGAATGGGGGCCTTACGACAGATTACAGGACTCAAACTTAGGTGGATTAAAAAGGGATGCTTAACAAAAACATCCTAACCACCATATCACATCCTTTTGACAATAAATCAAACCTTAAGTTGAGTTGGGGGTGAGGGGACCCCACTGATATTAATTGGCTCTGCCGCTTGAGATATAAATAAATTGTTAAAGAACGACGTGCAAAGAAATTGTACTTAATTGCAAGTCACAATTATTAGTTGCGACATTGTTTTTGAAAATCCCAAATTTTTAATCGAGTGATGACGCTTATGTTTTGAATGAATCAACGTGAGTTAGAAGACCAAGATAGGCCAACTACCCTTTTTCTTATTCTGTTTTTTTTTTATTGTTATTTGTAAAATTTAAAGTCTGTCAGTGGTTTCATGACAGGCTGGAGATCTTCCTCCAACACGAAAGATATCCTTTATCCCATGTTAACCTTACTCTCTCTCTCTCTCTCTCTATATATATATATATATATAAATGAAAAAAAATCATAACCAAAATCCTAACCTAGCAAACCTCACTTGAAAAAAAAAAAAAAAAAAAGTAAAAAGATTAACGGTCGACTGCAATCAACAAATGGCAAAAAAAAAAAAAAAAAAAAAATCATTGGATGACCGACACAATCAAAATAATGGAGAAAAAAAAAGTCGAGCAAAATAATTGTTTAAAGATTTATGTAGCGAACAACAAAATACTACTAACAAAATTGGATTTATGATAGAGAAAAAATAATGTCTAACAGAATGAACTGTTCCATTAGATAACTAACAAAGCTTGTGGACAAAGATGTAAGTAGAGATTTGTTTGTTTTAACTGTATCAGCTTGAGGGCAGTTGTTCACCGTCGTAATTTCTCTATTGGAGTTTGGTGGACTTACTTCCATTTGTTGTGTTTGTTGAAAAGAGGGCTTAGAAGACCCATTTTAAAGTACCATTTTTAGGCTCAGCTTTTAGTGGGACGTGCTTTGTATTAGTGATAAATCAAGGCGGAAATTTGTTATCCTCCAAGAGGAGATTGAAATGGTATATTTGTATCCTCAAAATCTTTTGTGGGTGAATGGGAATTTGATAGCCGAAGTACTTACGTGAGGTTGGAAAACTAAAGGAGTAATAGTTAGTCTCACATGGGAAAAGACTGAAGTCCAATAGTATTTTTAAGTGTCTGCTCTTGTGCTAAGCAATAAGCACGTAAGATGAGAAGCCCTTTCTTGTGCGCACAGGGGAGGGCTGCAAATCTCAAACCCCCAAACCAAAGGACTCGTGTGCGAGTGCGCATCCTTTGAGCACGGATGTTGCATTGAAAAGCCAGCACATACGGGCCTGGTTTTGCTGCTTCAATTTATTTTTCGAACCTAATCTAAGAGTTACAACATCGAAACATTATGATAGCTCTCGCTAAAATCAAAATATTCGTTAGCATGCTTAGGTTATATCATATAATAGAGTGAAGGCATGTCACGACCCGGGGGCCGTGATGGAGATAAATTAAATTAAATAAGATCAATGAAAATTAATAGCGAATTAAACAAGGTAATAAATATAAAGTAAATTACTCAGCCGAAATAAACCTCATCGGCAATAACCATCACATGGATGCTTACCACGAAAGTGGATAGGTAATTAAATTACAAATAATAATAATAATAGTACAAGACAACTGAAAATTATCATTTTTAGAATAAATTATACTTTGTAATTGACATAAATGACATCGACATCGGGATAAGTTATACAGTACACATGTTATACAACAGTTTCAGAGAAAAACACTATTTCTACTCATGCTCATTCTTCAAACCTAGGAGGGGAATTAAAAAAAAAACAATAAAATGTGAGCAGAAGGCTCAGTAGGACAATCAGTTAAATCACGTTGTTTAAAACTAGTAGACGTAGATAAAAATGTTGGTCGCAAATTATACTTACTAAAACAAAATCTCAAGATCTTCACAAATCCAATACATACTCACTTGTACGTATGTCACGCCCTAAAACCCGGGAGATAACGTGACGGATTAATTAAGTTAAATAAATTAAACTTTTAATAAAAACCACCATTTCAAAAGATATTAAGTTAATTATAAGAATGTAGGATATTTAAAACCTTTTAAGATATTTGTCAAAATACGAAAGCATACAAGCGAATTAAAATATTAAATAAACAAACATTATTGGGCCCCACCAGACCCACATTTGTGTGCACAAATGGTATCAACAATATTAAATACATAACCACAATCCAAATAAAAGGGAAATAAATAAAAGATTGCATGCCTTGTTTATAAATAAATTCCCTAGATAATAATGTCCTAATCCTACAGTTTCTTCCCTGTTTTTCAGTCTTCCCTAAGCTAGATTCCACCTAGAGGAGGGAAGGTTTTAAAACAAGAAAAATGTGAGCGAAAGGCTCAGTAGGACTAAGCTTTTGAAAGCATTAGAGTTAAACATATAACTCATTTTTAAACAAAAGTTGTAGAACAAGATAAATAAATAAACAAATAACTAACTGAAACTCATTAAATTTATTCATACCAGTTAATCATTTATTAATCCATAGACAGTCTCATTATCATGTTTTCAGCAAAGCCATATGAATCATCACCAAAGTAGCCCAGCTGGGTTTGAAACCTGTCCTCAAGGTCACGCTTCCCACAACCCGATCTCTGTACATGGCATTATGCTTTATTTTATCATTCCAGACGGTACTAATAGATACGTCGATGTCATATTATTATCATGTCTCATTTACCGAAAACTCTCATTACGTTTATTATGATCATTCATTATTTAGCCAATAATGAAAATAAGTAATAAACTTCATTTCTTGAAAACATTTAAAAGGAAATGCTTTGTGGCCAAACCCCTTTAAAAACATGGCTACCAAGGAGAAGAGATAGAAGTCCTACCTCGATATCCCATACCAACGTTTAACATCACAGTCCCAATCTACTATACATTAGCTTTACGGAACTACGAACAACCTTAAATAGAAACTAACTTTATCAATATCTACCTTAAGGTATTCTACATTCCTAAGCTATCTCATGATGTTTTAGGATGCCGTTAGAGTTCACAAAATCATCTCATGAGTTAAGAATCTTGACCTAGGTTTTAAACGGTGAAAAATAGACGAAAAGAGTCATTTTTCACGAGGTCTGGTCGACCTGCCAGAACCCCTAGTCTTGCCTGTCGAACTAGCCCAAGTTCGGCCTATCGACCAGATGAATCCGGCCTGCCGAACCTATGAATCGGGCCTGTCGAACATTGAGTTTAGTTTGCCAAACTAGAAAACGTGGGTGGTCCAAGACTTCGATTCTCGGCCTCTTCAAGCCCAAAAATCAATTCTAAACCTGTTTTTCAGTCCTAGAGAATTTATAACATTCATAAATGATAGAAAAACATGCTAGAACACATTTAAACACATTTAAGCAAGATTTACATAGAAATTTTCAAGGAAATCTAAAAATAGAGAAAAAGAAAAAAAACTTGATTTAATCCAAATTTTGTTCAATCAAGCCTAAGTTCTAGATATTTGAGTTCTACTAATTTAGATTAGGAGTTTCCTAAGCTCAAGAAACTTGGATTATAACATTTTAAAGAGATTGTAATATTTGGGACAAAAGTTAGAAATTTAAAAATCGTGGAGACTAACCTCGAATTAAAGCTTTAAAATGGTTTTATGGTAGCCCAATCGTGCTCTTAAACTCCCAATCTAGCTAAGATTTGAAGCTTGAACTCAAAATTTTGAAATCAAAATAAAGAAAGGGCAGTGTGGAAGAGAGGGAAAAGAGAGACGAAGAGAGTTTGAGAGAGTGAGGGAGAGTGAGAGTGAGAGTGAGAGAGGGAGATAAATAGAGGGGAAGGAGTGGTTTTGTAGAGCAAAACCGTGTCACCAGCACATGGTTTTTTTATTAGGACATATCAGGTATTTGGCGTATTGTTTTGTTCTAAAATTTAGAATATCATATAGAAATAATTAAAAGTAGGATAATTTTAAAATACTATAAAATACTTAATTTAAGTTTAAATTTACATTAAGACATACTAATCCATAATCTAAACACCAATTATGCCTAATTAAATTTTCTGGGTGTTACAACTCTCCACCCCTAAAGAAAAATTTGTCCCCAAAATTAAATATCAAATCAAAAACAGAACAAATGAGGGTACAACTCTCTCATAGTTGATTCTAATTCCTAAGTCATTTCATCAGTTTCGTGATGCTACCACATGACTTTCACTTGTGGTATTTCACGACGTCGCAAGCTTATCACTTTTCGATCAATAATTTAAACGGGCACTCCTCGTAAGTCATGTTTTTTTTTGAATCTGTACATCATGGAATGAGATGATCTTGCTTGGCTCGAGCGGACATTTTTGAAGCATCAACACATGAAACACATCATGAACGTGGGAGAGCTCAGGAGGGAGATCAAGGCGATAAGCAACCACATCTACATGCTGAGTAATCTCGAACGGCCCGATGTACCTCGGTGCAAGTTTTCCACTTACTCCAAAACACGATATGCCTTTGCTCAATGAAACCTTTAGAAGAACAAAATCTCCTACCTTGAATGCCAAAGGTCGGCGTCTCCTGTATGTGTAGCTCTTTTGCCTATTCTGAGTAGCTCTTAATCGATCATGAATCACGGTGACTTTCTCATTGTTATCACCGATCTCATCTGGTCCAAGAACAATTCTCTCTTCCAGCTCTGCCCAACACACTGGTGATCGACACGGCCGCCCATAAAGTGCTTCGAACGGTGCCATCCCGATGCTTGCTTGATAGCTATTGTTGTATGCAAACTCTGCTAAATGTAAATATTTCTTCCAATTCCTGCCAAGGTCTAAGACACACGCACATAGCATATCTTCAAGAATCTGAATAACCCGCTCGGAATGCCCGTCGGTTTGAGGATGAAAGGCCGTGCTGAAGTTTAAGTCTGTGCACAAAGCCTCTTGAAAACTCCTCCAATACTTGGCGTTAAATGGGATGTCTCTATCAGAAGTGATGGACAAGGGAACTGTATGCAACCTCACTATATTTTGTAGATATAACTCTCTAACAACTCATCTCAAACACATCGACTTGAAAGGAATAAAATGCGCTGATTTTGTCAACTTGTCGATGACAACCTAAATCACATCATGTCTGCCCATCCTTGCAAAGGAAATCCATTATGACGTGCTCCCATTTCTATCCCGAAATAGGAAGCGGCTGAAGCTAACTAGCGGGCTTTTGATTCTCGGCTTTCACCTAGAGACAAGTCATGCACTTAGCTGCATATTCCTGGACATCCCTCATCATGCCTCTCCACCAATATTGCATCTTCAAGTCACGGTACATCTTTGTGCTTCTTGTATGAATAGCGAACTGAGATCTATGAGCTTCGTCTATCATAGCTTTCATCACGTCCTTGATCGTAGGTACTGCCAGACACTCCCTAAAGTATAGCAACCCATCTACATAAATCCTCTACTCTTCAAACTGCTCCCCGTTCTGGATTAGTGTCCATATCCTCTGAAGGTGCTGGTCTTGCCATTGGTTTTGCTTTATTATCTGTATGAGCGTTGGAGTCGATTCCATGTAGTACATCGAAACCTAATAGCCACCATAGTACTGCAACCCATACTCACTCACCGTAGCGTCTCTCTTTCAATCCTCGAGTGCTAAGCATACGAGAGATCTTGAAGACTGTAACGCCCCTATATTGGGGTTAACAGTTTTTAAATAAATAAAATAAAAATCAAAAAATAAAGATAAAACATCAAAATAATTTGCCCGGGACTTAAATAGAAACTCTCAAAATAAAAATAAAACATAAACAAATATATAACCCTCAACAAATCTTAATACAGTCACAAAAAGTAACAATTGATGCTTACATTATCATGCAGATCGCATTCGAAGCAATTCCAACGTAATCTAACTACATAGCTTCTACAACTATTTTTCTTGTAACCATCTTATACTTAGTGAGTCCTGAAAAGAGGAAAATATAAGGGAGTAAGTGACAACATGCTCAGTAGGAAAACCATGACTCAACTTAAGGTTTTATTCATTACCACATTAAAACTGTATGGCTAGTTAATTTACATCATATACCAGATTATGAGGTTTATTATGATCATATCTCGTGGATACCATAGTTAACCATTACCAAGTTTCACACTTATACAGATATACAAATATTACTATTCATCATTATTCCTAGGTATCTATATTAAATAAAGTAACACTCCACTTATTGAAACCCAAATGGGCGAGCTTGGCCACCCTCCAAACATTCCGAGGGTATTCTGGTGAGGGGACATCAAGCCCCGAGTCCTCACTAAGTCGGTTCCTATACAGTGTGTTCTGGGACTTTCGACCCAAGGAAGCGTCATAACCTTCCCCCTATTTTACCTTTTAGGGTAATCGTGCCCAAGGACGTAACTGCCACCCTCTTCACGTTTCATCATTTCTCAATATTTAATCATTATTTATAGAGTCAATTTTTCTAACCATGCTTCTCAATTTATAACAACATATGTTAATTCATTATGTTCCTTGCTAATCAATACAGGGCGAGTCTATGTCATAGTTTCATATGTGATTCTCATATAATAGCAGTTCAACATAGATACATATATCTTGTGGTAAAACAATCAATTTAAATTTCATAAAAACCTCACAAAAGATGAGTAATAGAATCCCTACATTTCAAGCTTCTCAACAATCTTTTAATCTCGAAATTAATTAACGTTAGCTCCACACACCTTTGAACCTAAGTCGTGCATAAAGACAATTAAAACTAAAGCACAATATATAACCAAATTCATAAATGAATTATATGTAAATCTATATACTTTAGTCTCTAATAAGATTCATAAATCACTTAGGATGGTTTTGGAAAGGTTGTAAGACATTCAGGGATTAGAAGGTGAGCAAAGTTGGGTTCACTATCTACAATTAGCACATGGGTTATTGGGTGGTTTACCTAAGGGAGACGGGTGGTATACTGCCACTGATAGGTTTACTAGTTTCCAACCCGAGAATTGAAAAATTCATAGAAAATAAAATATAACTCCGATTTAGGCTCATGATAGCTCGTTAGAAAGCTTAGAATGTATACTTTTAAAATATGTAAACCAATTTACAAAATTCATTTTCATCTAATCCTATAATTTCAAGAAATAGCTACTGCCCATAGAGATAATACAAGGTTTATGGAATGTTAAGTTTTTCTTAAACCCAAAGCATATTATTCTTATTCAAAATTTCAAAACCATTCCAAAATAGGCAGCATGCATCATAATAAATATATTCTCATGAGTTTTACACCAAAATTATCATCAAACCATATCTCTAGCCTTTCTTGCAAATAATGAGGAAAACATGTATTAAATATAGAGAAAATACATACTAAAGCCAAGTTTGAATTAAAGAAAACCTACCTCAAAACTCTTTTGAAAAACACCAAAGTTCGGGTTAAAAATCAAGCTTGAATTGACACCAAAGCGGCTTCAAACATGGCTAGGAATTATAGTTACTTGGCTATAAAGAGAGCTTTATACCTTGTGTCTTTAGTTAGAAATTGAAGTGAGAAATGAGAGAATAAGAAACTAGAGAAAGAAGTGGTGATGGTTGAATAAATAGGCATCAAAATAATTGAGGAGTAGGAGATAATTGTAGTTTTATGGGAAAAGTTGTATGAAGAAACAAATGAGCATTAAAAGAAAATATTATCATGTCTCCCATGGAGACTTTTAGCAAATAATGCCAACATAATTGAGGGGGCAAATAGGGCAAGTTATGGAAGAAGATGAAGGAAGCATTAAAAAGGTGGTTGAAAAAATATATCAATGTCTCCTAGTAGTTGAGGTGAATTAATTCTATGTCTCTTTCGAAGACCTTTAGCCAAATGAGAATAAGGTTACTTAATTGAGCATTAATGTAGGGGGGACAAGGTTGGTAGAATGGGTGATAGGTAAATTTTGAATGTTTCTTACGGAGACTTGGTAAGAAATTCTAAAGTGAAAATTTATTCATATGACTTTTATAAAAATCATACTCATTAAAATAACGGGTGTTTCAGCTCTCCTCCCCTTTAAAAATTTCGTCCTCGAAATTTCAAATCTAATAATACTAATAAAAATCACAATTTCGTTATGATATCCACTTCCGACTCTAAACCGCCAATGTTATTTGTCTCCAAATGTGGTTATTGCATCTCCTTTCATCAGCTTAGAGTATTAACCTCACTCTAAATACTAAATACTTAAACAAGAGTATTTCTGACTTAATTCAAATTCACAACGCCGTATTATGGTTTAACATTTTGATCAGAATACACACATATTGATCATACTATTTTCCAGTCCTTCACTATCTTTGGATTGTGATTTATAATTACAATCAAGAGATTGTTCAAGAAATTCTACATACTTCATCTTTAAATTCTTTTTCCTTTCTGAGCAAAGAAAAGTCAAGAATGATTAACTTCATATTCCAACTAATAAACTAAAACATAATCATAAAATATATAACACAAACACTTTTATTCAAAACCATACATTGAACTTATTCATAGAGATATTAGACGGAATCTCACAGTTGTAGACAAACTCGACAGATTCTTCATTAAACAACTATCTTCATGACACAAATATTCAACCCACATAATATACTCATATTTCTTATAGAATATCCCCACAACTGACTTTGGTACTTCCACATAATATTAACAGAATATTACACATTACAAACATGATACGGATACGTTTCAAGAGTACAAGGCACTCCGTATACCAGCTATCCATATCATGTATGTTTAGAGAATACAAAAACATCGATAAACAAAAGATCGGACCTTAAGTAGGATGCGTTTTGAGAGTATTAAATACTCTGTATCCAGCCATCCTGGCATTAGGCTTACTGAATCTAAAAGTTTTTAACGACATACCACAAGAAATGCAAAACGCAAGGTAAATGATTATTCGTGACACACGAAATACGGACACACATGCCTACATGCTATGATTAAAACCAAAAGATTACAGACTGAGATTTAAATCAATTGGCCGCTCCCAATATTCCTCTTCCCATTCAAGCTTGGATGTTGCAGTATCGAATTTCGGATGGATGACTTGCATCTTATCTAGCAATTCCTCAGCCGTTGAAGTAGTAACAAAGATTTGTCTCTCCGATTCTGCAATGATGTTTTCTTCCATAGCATAATCTAGAAATTTCAAAAGACCATCATAAAAACTATTTACATTCAGTAGTCCCAAGGGTTTGGAATGAAAGCCCAATAATTGCTCAGAAACAACTACAAATATTTTCTCAAGAGTACGTAGACCACCGGGTAATGCTATAAAAACATTAGAATTATTGATTATGGCTTTAAAATTTCTAGGTATGCTCTTGACTCCTTTTTCCTTACCTATGGTTTCTTTATAAAGGTTTCCTTCAGCTAGAATATGAGACCAAATCCCTACAACTGTAGCATCACTAGACTTAGCTGCTAGCATCATATTTTCCATCATTTTCACACTACCACCTCCATAGATTATGTTAATCTTCCTGCGTGCTAGGACTTGCCCTAAGTGTTTTGCAGCTTCTACATAGGCTTTATCTTTTCCAAGACTGGAACCACAAAAGACACAGACATTCTTTAGTTTCTTGATGAACTGGGAGGTAGACATACTTGGTTTATCTAAGTGATTGTTTATGTATATTCCACTTAGACTTTGGGTTCAACATGAGGTTTTAAGGATGAAGAATACGTAAAAAGGACTAAAGAAATAGATGAGTAGGAAATGAAAAGGTAATCCAAAGATTTAAACAAAATCTTGTGCGGGTAAGAAAGGAAGATAAGGTGATTAATAGTCTACAAAAAATTTGATTTACTCTTTGAAAAAGATTAGACTCTAATTGCATAACTTTTGACAATTAAGAATGGTTTGACAGAAGACCCTCTTGACACAACTGTAGACCTTTTGACAAATATACATCGAGTTTAGAAATTCAATATAAACGACAAATACTATAGAACTTTTGAAATTTGAGACACAAATCTTGAAATATCTGGATAAGTTTTCAAAATTCAAACATGTTACTGTACCGTATGTGACGTGTCTGATAAGATAATATATTTTATTATATAT
>CAMOHE010051844.1:20298-34475 GCA_946598075.1 Artocarpus hirsutus | reverse complement strand
AGTTTATACTTTGTAACTGTTCCAACCTCATTGTGAATACTCATACTACAATCATAACCCTTGCTAAATTTAGCTTGAAACATATTAAATATTGTTGGAGTATACTTTTGTTGCATGCTTTAGAATTTCTTTTGACAACGACAATGAGATTTTGGTTTGAGTTGCTCTGAAATCAGCAATCAACTCTTCATATCAGTGGTTATCAATTAGTCTTTGAAAATTTTAAAGAACTCTTAGCAAATTATATTTGTAGTTGACATAATTTTTTAACCAAATTATTCATACTTTTATTTTGTTGAGTAGTTGTCATATTTGCCCAAAATGTTTCCCTACCATACACTAATGCTGATTTTTCTAGCTAAACATTCTTTGCAACCATTCATTATTTTTAAGATCGTAGTTTCTAAGCACCTATTTCCAAGCTTTGAAAAATTCTTCCTCTACTTCATAATCATATATACAACAGCTGAAATCCGTAGAAAATTCTCGAAAACGTTCCAGCACTCCACTAAAACGTTTTGCTGCATTTTAGTATAAATGCCAAATATATAAACGATGAGATGTCTATGGCCATTGTGAAGCTAATACTTTCGCCATCACTGCATCTTGATCAGTGAGAATAGTCAGTTTTTTCCTGACATTACCTCAACGAAAGTATTTAAATGACATGGCATTATTTAGTTGATGTTGCATTGTATTTTAATTGATGTGACATTTTAAATGATATATCATGGAATTTTGATTTACACAACATTTTAATTGCTATATGAAAATGTTATTGATGGGACATATAAAGAGATACCAAAGAAAGGACACAGGAGTCGGACCGGTCCAAGATTGTAGAGCTTTTGTAGAAGTACGGATCCTTCTTACAACCATGTGTGCTATAATATGTGTACTATTTAATATTTATATTAATAAATTGTGTGTTAAAAATATTTTGTTATGTTTATATTAAAAATTGTTAGCCCAAAAATAGCTACTCAAGAAGGGGGTGAATTGGGTTTTTAAAAACTTTTACAATTATTGAAAATTTCTAGACTAATTGTACTTGAGCAGTAAATATGCAATCTAGAAAATTTAAACACAAACAAGCAACAATTGAATGGCGATTAAATAAAAGAGCAGTGAGAAGAAAAGCAAACTCTATTTATAGTGGTTCGACAAATATGCCTATGTCTACTATCGTCGAGCTAAAACCGTTCACTCGACCTCTTGTACTATACGACCGTCTTTTTGGCATGATCACTCCTTTGTACAACTTGTTCTAGCCTAAGCTTACCACACCTTCTTACAATAAGACAATTTTAACAAAGATTGTCTAACCAAAAATTTCCCCAAATTATAAGGCATGGAAACCTAATGATGGAAGGTATGATTTGTTTGGACTTTGGTACACTCACAAACTAATCACTCCAAAGAAAGATAAATAGAATATAAGGTTTGTCTTTGGAGGTGTGAGTAATTCTCAAAGAAAATATGAAACAAGTTTAGCTCAAGAGAATGTGTGTGAATGCTTAAGAAGAATGTAGAATAATGTCAAATCTCTCTTGTGTTCCTTAGTCATTTATTGCACATTGAATAGAGGGGTATTTATAGCTCCCAAGTGCTCATAAACAACTTAAAATATCAATTTTTGGTGTAAAAAGCCATTGTAATTGGAGTTCTAATGATCAAAAAACTAGTTGTTACAGATAGTTCGGCAGGCCAAAGTTTGAAAGTTTTAAAACAAGTTTTTAAAACAAGTTTCTAATGGTCACCAGACCTGTAGGCCGTTTTATAATTCACCAGGTCAAACTTTTAGACACTAGTAGGCTAAAGACAAATCTTCGGCAGGCCATTTGAACCTTTGCAAAAAAGGGTTCTAAAACCTTCAGATCGGTAGGCCGAAACAAGGAGTTTGGTAGGCCGATCAGGTTCGGCAGGCCGACCATTTTTGGTTGGCAAGCCGATCTGCCTTAGGCCAATTTTGCCTGAGAAACCTGTGCAATTCCAATTCAAATATTGTTAAATACTAAAATACAAGATTCATGAATACAATGTGTGTGTGTGATCTTGAGCTTTCATTTGATCATATTTTGATTGAGAATTGCTCACTTACAATTGGACTATAAAACCTAGTTAAAGCTTTGTGTTTTTCGAGTCCGTGTAAGTTCCTTCTAAGTTGCAGCTTCCCTTGAATCTTCTTGAGTGTTCTTCACTTGCTTGCTTGAAGCATAAACTTGTAGTACTCAAGATATTCATTAGGTTAAAATATACATTTGCACATATAAACAAAAATTGTATTTGTTATCATCAAAACAAATTTAAAATAGCTTTATGAAACCTTAAAGCCAACAAAAATGTCTATTTTACTCTGTTTTGTTGTATTGAAAAGGTGAAATTCTAGTAAATTAATTTGGGTAGTTTCAACTCTTTAAGTAGATGTCATGCTGTAATTGTTTTAACTTACAGTTGATATTTTTTTTTAAACTATTTTTCTTGTTAAAAGATGATTTTGATATATTATAGACATAGACTGGTATCGGTAATGCTTAGAAAGACTTTGATTAGCCGTCGATAGAGAATGAGCTAGTAAATGCTTAGGATTTGTTGATAAGTAGAAATGTTGGAATAAATATATGTCGATATTATTTGTAATAATGAGTTTTCATGGCATTGTCGACATGGATTAATGCAAGGAATGTTTGGTACTTCTTGATTTATTGTAGACAAAGGATGATACAGTGTATTGTTAGACCTAATCATAAATAATTAACGAAGGGTAAAAATAAACTTTATTAAATTACCTAGAATGAATCCTTTAACCACAACGTCTTTGTTAGTTTCATTTCTTTTACTATAATCATTTCTTTTTTTTTTCTTTTGCAGCTCAAACTATAGCCAACTCCTACCGTAAAATCGTAAAAATTGCAAATAGAAGTTGTAAATATTTATTTTTATTTCTAAATATTTATAAACTTAATTATTTAAAGCTAAAGTCTTCCTATGGATTTGACCTTAGACTCAGCAAGCTTTATTATTTGTGACAACATGCACTTGGTTTTACAATAGACTGTGTTTTGGACCCAAACAAGTTTTTGGCAATGAATTGTAGACTAAAAGTTGAGTGTCTAAATTTTGGTGTCATTACCGGTCATCTTATTGCAAAATTCGAACGGGTTTAGTTTTAACTAATCATTTTATTAAAAGTTGAACTCTAATAAATTCAGCTTAATCTAAGTATTTCAAAACAAGCGTACCGGTAAGAAAACTTGTAATTGAAAGTGGTCTTTCTAATTATTAAAGCCAATATTGTAGCATAATAATAAAAACATTGTTGAATTTAGCTTGTTGAAATTTAAATTCTAATCTGTTTATCTTATTCTTAGTAGCCTTTTCAATTGAGCATACGGGTAAGCAAACTTCCAATCAAAAGCAGTCTTTTAATTGATATTATAGTGTAATAATAGTACTATTATTACTTTTAATCGGTCATCTTATAGAAAGTTAAATTATAACCAATTATTTACTACAAATATTTTTCAAACTTGTTATTTATTATAATTAGGTTTTTTTAAATGATATTTACTACAATATTTTTTTTTTTGGTTGCCAAACAAGGCATATTTGGTTATTTGGAATAATAAAATCAATAGAGTCGTACAATGTCACTGTTTAGGATTGGATTGTCAGATTAAAAAACAAAGAAAATGCTATCTTTTTTTTTTATATTAAAGTTATGTTACTATCTTGTGCTTGGTATTCATTCATGTCATCCCAAGTGATGGTGCGAAACATAGAAGTGAGAATTTATGTCCCATCTCATTCCTTATCACGCACCAAACATAGACCAAAGACATATCTTCGTGGTTGAGAGAGAGAGAGAGATGAACGGAAATGCGTTCAATTGGCATTCCAAGTCACTATAATAAGTCATAATTAAACATGAGTTCCAAAAAACAAAAAACACACACACACACACACGTAATTAATTGCTAACAAGTGGAAGACAAAGAATGGTGGGTCATTTAATTGGTCCTGTGTAATAACAGAGAAAAAGCCCACGAAAAGGATATTCTGTTCCAGTTGGCAGAAATTAACCTTTTGCGTGATGAACATTCTTCACGTGGCAGCAAAGAAAAAGTGTATGATCGAGCGAGCTTGTTCAAAAGTTTGGGAACATTAAGAGTAAATGGCTACAAGTGAGGCACGAAAATGAAGAGTGACCCGTCAATTTTATTTGAGCATATTGATCACCCGTTCACTGTCACTGCGTCTCTCTCTCTCTCTCTCTCTCTCTCTCTCTCTCCGTCTTTGCATGCATTTTATTCAATGTTGAATAGCACACCATGTGTATTTCGGGTAACGTCCAGTAACGGGGCTACTTTCCCACTACGTTCCAAACAAGCCTAGGGGCACCGATTGGTGAGACGGCCAAGCATGAGACTAATATACGACTCTTTTATTAAGTTATGGTGACACGGATGAATCTTCCAATCATACATATTTCTTATACGTCCTCTGAATATTTAGAATATTTGACCATTATGTAAATATGTACTGTTTCTCTTTTTATTTTTGACTGTTGATCCTTACATAGAATTGGGGGTGAATATTGCTCATATCTTTTTGGCGAAGCAAATATTCCATCAACCAAACACTGACGTTTCAATTACTACTAGTTGTAGCCAAGTTTAATATGTGATTTTTTTAAACATAAAACAAAACCTAAGAATTTGAGCCACATGATAGGTTGTTTGGAGACATGGTTCAAACTATTAAATTGTGGTTCAAGTCAACTTTGTTATTTTTTTGTATAAAAAATTTTAATTTCAAATTAACTGTTGTTCAAAATTTAGAAAACTATTTATTAATATTGCTAGGGAAAATTACATTGTGTTAATGTTTGACCCTCTTATTATAGACATAAAAAGTATTTCCTAATTTATAGATGATGTGATGAGGATGATGATGATGGTAGTAATGATGACGACAACAAACAAAGATATAGAAAGCGACTAAATGAAAGTTCATAGTAAATATAAATATACAAGTAAATATATAAGTAAAGGCAGAGAAAAAAATAGATTTAAAAATATTAGATAAAAGATATTTGAGTAGGGATACTATGAGAAAATAAGAAGGGCACCTATGAGAAAAATTATTTTAATAAGAAAATTGGAAAATAATATTTAAGAAGATCCAAATTTAAAAAATACAAGATTATGAGAATAAATATTTTCAAAAAGAAAATAAAATATTATAAAAAGAAATATTTAAGTCTATATATATTTGAAAAAAAAAGTTAATCTATAAACTTAGAAAAAAGATATCAAAGAAAATTAAATTCGAAAAACATAGAAGATTGAAAGAAAAAAAATTATAGAATGAGGCATATTTTAAAACATTTCATGAAGATAAAATTAAAAAAAATTAGAGGAAAAAAATTTTAAAAAAGTCATTATTTTGATTTAGCGCACAAAATATAATACGTTTATTAAATAAAACGAAACAACTATTGTATATGTGATATTATATAGTAAAAGAAACAAATCATCTATCAAAAAAAGAAGTTAACAAGTTATAATAGTATTAAAAGAAAAGAAATGGACTAAACTACTCAATAGAACAAAAAGACAAAAACACAAAATACAAAATAAAGAGACCATTTTTTAAATAGCGTTTTTGGGAAACTCTCAGTCATAGATAAAAACAAGTAAAGAGCGAGGACGCCTGAATGGAAAAGCAAAGCGTAAAGGAAAACTAAAGAAACAACGTCTAAGTTAATGAATCCACATGGCAATTGAAAACTCTAACGTAAAAAGAAAAAAAAAAGAAAAAAAAAAATCAGAGCTCATGAAGCCCAAGGGCATAAATGAATTAATTAAACTGAATAGAAGTAGAGAAGGAACAATTTGAACACGAGACAAATCTCAATCTAAGGTTGAAGATCAAAACATCAAGAATAGACAGTGGAGCTTAGAATGAATCAAAGTTCCCATGCACTCCTGAGCATATAAATGGAATTGAGGGCGAGGAAAATAGAATGTGTTTGTTGATTTTATATTGAAACTGTCATTTTTCATTGTGGTATTTTTTTGAAAACATTTTGACATGAGCATCAAAGAGTGTTTTGTTTGCAGGAACTCCCATTTTCCCAATCTTGATGTTTCAGAGAGGATCAAAGATCAAAAATCAAACGAGCAGCAGCCTCGGGAGTTAGAGCATGCAAGTGAACATGCGTGCATGGGAATAATATGCATATATTAACTAGTACCATTGGTGATCATGTTGGAGGGTATTTTTGGTCCATAAAAAAAAGGTAATAAACGAAAATTTAGCCGAACTCATGCTTGGGTAGAGTCCTATTGTTCTTTGGTGGGAGGAAATAATTTTCCCAATTTTGTCTATTAAATATCCAAATTCTTCAGTTGTTAATATCGGAAGCCTCTACGCATGTCAAATCTGGTCTCCAAATCGGCACGGGTTCAACTTATAAGTCTTCACTCATAGTGTGTAAGAATTACAAAAACACTTATAAAATTCTACAACCCAAGACCCCTTTGTAAAGAAAATGTATAATAGAGGAGGAGAGACAGGAAAAAAATTTTACATAAAAGTTTTTTTTACGTTTATTTAGACTCTTCTTTAGCTTTATTTATAGGGTAGAAAGTGGGTTTCTTGTTCTATCTTTTAAGGATCTACTAGAAGTTATTAGTATCCCATCTAGTAACTAAGTGTGAATATTTATGACCCAGTCAAAAACATCCTATACACTTAAAGTAACTAAATTATTTATTTTAAATTAAATAAATAATTCTAAAAATTACGTCCACTATGGATGCCTTTGAAAATAACCCACGTCCAATAGTTAGTAACACACACGTAGTTTTTACTGAAAAAAATATGGTAGTAAAAAATTACAATTATTACTGGTATTATTTTTCTCTATGTATCCTAATCAATGGAGGATCGATGGAAAGAAGGAAGAGAGAGAAATAGAGGATGAATGGGGGGGGAAAGAAATAGAATATAAACTGGAGAAATGAGAAGGACAGAGAAAGAGATTCACACAAAATTTATTTTGTACAATTACTTATGTATTTATATAGATCTAAATTAACAAAAATATATTTTTTAACTTTTCCTAATTGAAAAATGTAAATCTGAATTTTTTCTTGAAGCTAATGTAAATTAAATTTAAAATTAAATACTAAAGAAAAATTTGTCTTTAACTGATGGCTATATATGGTTTTAAATTAATAGGCCTTTTGTACTTCAATTGTAATTTAAGTTTTAAATTTAAGAATTGCAATATATGAATTTACACCATTACAATTTTTGCTTTTATTGTTGAGAGTTGAAATTGAAATCTTTGTTGTTTGACATCACGTTTCATAAATTACTACTTTCAGTAAGTGTACTGGTTACCATGCATAAAACTTCGTTTCTTCTTTAATATTGTACACATAACTCCATGGTAACGAGCCAAACAACATGTGGTACCACAAAACTAATAATAGCAGGATCTCAAATTTCCATGTGGTATCCACCTTGCAACTTAACTGAACATATTTTGAGTCAAAAAAAAGTAAAGTGTGACGACATTTAACATATTATACTGCTAAACTGAAAATTAATCATGCATATATAAACCTTTAGCAAAGATCAAAATAAGAAAATAAAAATAAAAATTATGCATGTACAAACAAAATTTGTGGACCACCACAAGTTAAGGTAGAATGTGACGTCAAACACGAAAAAGGCACAAGTTGAAGTGGTGGCCGGATCTGGAAGCATATGGAAGGATCTTCCTGCTGATATTTACTTCAAATTAACGACAAACTCATAGTTTTTATTTTTTTTTATTTGCCCTTCTTCGAAAAATAATTCCACAAATGTGAACGTTTCTGGCAAAGCCAGCGTTCCACAAATGTGAACGTTTCTGGCAAAGCCAGCGCTGTGGCTGTGGGGACTGGGAAGAAACGACAGTTAACAAATAGCCAAATTTGTTTTTTGTTCATTGGTTTCTTTCTTCCTTTTTTTTTCGGTCTATATCTCTAAATTCTTTAACCATAAATCCGACAAAACACCGAAAGCTGTCATTCTGTCACTGTCTTTTCAATATCTTAATTAATTTGGTCTCTGTCCCCGTCTTGGAAACGACTGCAAGCTAGTGACCTGAAACGTCGTATTGTTATAAAACAAAACAAACTATAACAAAATTGTGAGGAGAACAAGAGAGAGCGGGGGGAAAAAAAAATAGAGAGTATTTTTTTTACCCTTTTACCTGTGTGAGGGATAAACATATAAGTTTAATATAACCTTTATTTTATAGGTCATAAATTATAACTAGAAGTAATAACAATAGACATCTAAATATAAATTGTAAATTTGTAATAAAACCTTTGTATGTAACTCATGGCATACCAAGAGATGGCATCCACACATGCACACTTGATTCACAATAAATATTGTATTTTTGTGATTATGGCCTTAATTAATGTGGCATTAAGCTAGAAATACAGTTAAAAAGGATTAAATATTCCAATATGGCAGATAACTATCAATAGATAGCCACCTTTAGATCAAACAAGCAGATACGGTGTTCTTTAAATAACATATACATGGGTGTAGTAATAATTAGTAGGGATGGTAGTGGGATGAGGATAGGAAGTTCAAGAACAAGCTTTATTTTTTATTTTTTATTTTTATGTAAGCCTCTTCTTATTTAATATACATGGGATCCTCGCTCTTTATCAAGGATAGTGAAACTGTTAATAGGGTTTGGAGCAAGAATGGGGACAACTTTTTGTCCCTAAGTCAAGTTGGGTTGAGAACGAGAAACGCTTTTGACCCCCACCTATGGCAATATAAATATTCAAAAATTATAGGCTATTTATATAATTAAATTATATTCATTAGTACTATTTTTTTTTAATTATTTCTGGATATCTTTTTGTTAAAATTTGGTTTGTTTCATGAAAACATTAAATTTGAAATAAAATTGGGATGAATCATCTTATTTTTTGTTTTCATCTCATTAAATTTTCGTCAAAGATAAATAATCATGTGGAGACTGGGTAAGTTTGGGAAAAGCCGCTCAATAAGGATTCCTTGAGTAAGCAGCCTCTTAATTAAGGAGGAATCTACTGGCTCTAGAGGTCCCGTGCTGAGTGGTTGGCTATTGGTGATAAGAACACCATTTTTTTCACCATAAAGCCTTAGAGCGAAAACAACGTAATAAGATTACTAGAGTTCCTAATGAAGGAGGAGCGTGAATCACTGATTGTTAGGGCATTTCAAATGTGATCTCTAACCACTATCAAGTCCTATTTTCATCTTTGCAACCCATGACCTATGTTATTTCTGTTACAAACGAGATTTCAATGTTTTTAACACCTGAGATGAGGGATTCCTTGGATGCTACCTTCATTGCTGGTGATGTAAAGGTCGCACTATTCAGTATAGGGCCTACAAAAGCCACTGGTTTTGATGGTTTCCGAGCGACCTTTTTTCATAAAAATTGGCCTTAGCGAATGGCATTCCTATAGGTTTTGTTAAACCAACTAGGAGGATTAGACAAGGGTGTAAGTTGTCCCCTTGCCTGTTTGTTCTCTGAGTTGAGAGTCTTACTGCATTTACTAACAAAGCTGAAAGACAAGAACTTATCCACAGGCTGAAGTGCAATCGAGGAAGCCCCTCCTTAAAACATCTTTTCTTTGCAGACAATAGCTTAATTTTTTGTCGTGTTGACTCTTAAAACTGTTCCATCTATTTATGAGTTTGCGTCAGGGCAAAAAATCAATTTTGTGAAATCATGTTCTCTTACAGCCCAAATGTTAAGAAAACACTCAGGTGGCAATTCAACATCTTCTTGGCCTTTATAGTGCTAGAAGCCATGACAAATACTTAGGACTCCCAAATTTGGCAGGGAGAAATAAATGCAACACCTTTAGCTTCATCAAAGGTCATGTCCGGAAGAAACTCCAAGGATGGAAACAAAAACATTTCTCAGCTGGAGGTAAAGAAATTTTGATCAAGGCAGTTGTTCAGTCTATGCCAACCTACACCATGAGTGTTTTTACATTGTCCACAACCCTTTGTAATGATCTACAAAGTCTAATTATGGTTTTCTATTGGGGATCAAATGACATGAACCAAAAAGTCCATTGGCTTAAATAGAGTAAGATGTATACATCAAAGTTGCTTAGTGGAATGGGCTTCTAGATTTGATTTCCTTCAACAAGGTCATGATTGCCAAGCAGGGATGGCGCCTGTCGCATAATCAGGACTTGCTCGTGTTTAAAATTCTACAATCAAAATATTTTGTTAATTTTCATCTCTTGAGGCCCGCTCCTCTAGTTTTGCTTCCTTCTTTTGGAAGAGCTTGGTTTGGGGTCTTGAGCTGCTTAAAGAAGGATTGCGTTGGCAGATTGGAAGTGGCACTATGATTAATGCTTTTACTGATCCTTGGTTGCCCAAACCATAAACTTTTAAGGTTATTTCTCCAAATCTAGTCAATGGTACTATTTATGTTGCGCACTTGTTACTGCCCACTGGTTTAGGTTGGAATAAGCCTCTCATCAGATCTTTGTTCCTCCCCGTGGAGAGTAAGGTAACTTGCAATATCCCTCTTAGCACTTGTTTCTACCTTGATGATCTTGTTTGGCATTATGATCTATAGGACTGCTTTACAGTTAAAAGTGCTTACCGTTTGGCATTTGCCTCCCACTTTCCTAATTTTGGACCCTTAAATTTAACTAACTCAAGTTGGGAGCGGTTTTTTTGGAACCTTAAGATACCTTACAAGATTAAAATTTTTGTTTGGAAATCAATCCATTGTATCTTTCCTAATATAGCGGCCCTTCATAGATGAGGTATTAAGACTTTTAACGCCTATCGTCTTTGTCAAGATGGAGTGGAAGATGTCGTCCATGTGCTCGTTTACGGTTGCAATGTGGAGATGTCAATGTGGAGATGAGTGGATTATGTCTAAATTTTTGAATGTGCTATGCAGTTTTAGAGGTAGTTCATTTATGTTTTGCTATTCTTTATTCGATCCAAAATTTCCATAGATGACTTTAAGCTTTTTTGCGTCATTCTTCGACGTGTTTGGTTCAATAGAAATTAACCTATCCATAACAATTGTGCTTGTGAGCCTAATTTAATTTTGTCTAAGGCCATAGACTATGACGACCTGCCTTTTTGGGTAGTAACTTAACTTTCTTAAACATCATTTCTTAAACATTAATCTTACTTACTTATTAAAAAAAATACTAAACAATTTTTTTTTCTTCAACATACTTTAAAATATATTTAAAAGCTGTCACAACTTCTGTTGCAACTTGAGTTGAGACATTGCTCCCCATTTGACTTTAAAACCATTTTAAATCGTTTCTTAAAACTTAATAAGAAATATTAACTGAATCATAGCTTAAAATTTAACTTTATAATTATATTAAATGTTTCGTAAAATATATTTTAAAACTTTGAAAACATTTCTTAAAACTTTAAAAACACTATATCATTTAGTGGAAAACTTTTTCTTTGAGCAGCAGAAACATATTATAGTGGTATCTATACCTAAATCTTCGCACATGTCCTTTGCAACACCGAGCTCTTCAAATAGGTCCAACTGGTTACCCATAGGACTACCTACAGCATAAAGAAACTTTTAGTGAGCTTTCACTCAATAAGTTCGAATGTAATCTCACAAATCATTAAAACATGCTTTATAAGCTTTTCTCATAAAAACCTTAAAACATGCTTTATAAGCTTTTCTCATAAAAACCTTTCTCTTAAAACGTTTTTCATAAATGCTTTTCATAAAACATTTCTTAAATGTTTTTCCTTAAAACATCCTTCATGAACCTTTTCTTGTAAACATAAAAATGTTTTTCATAAACATTTATCATAAAACATTTCTCAGAATGTTTTTCATAAATATTTCATAACAAGGAATACAAGTAAAATCAAAATGCATGATTCCATTTATGCTCAATTATGAACTTTCAATTATGAGTATTTTATGATCATTCTTTATCTTTACTTTCAACATGTAAACTTTAGTGTTCGTACCAACATCATTAAATATGAGAACACACTACAACAAATTTGAGATTATACGAACTTTATTTAACGACCGTTTCTCAAAAACCGTCATGATAAGGAAAAAAAAACGCTGCGAGTTACGCCCGCGAAGACAAAAACCGTCACGGGAGCTACCACGACGGTTTTTATAAAAATCGTCATGAAAGGTGCAAGGCCTTCCACGACGGTTTTTCTAAAAACCGTCGTGGAAGGTTTTGCACTAAAAACCGTCGTGGAATATAAAGGCCTTCCACGATGGTTTTTGTAAAAACTATCGTGGAAGACCTTTTACGATGGTTTTTACTAAAAACGGTCATGGAAGGCCTTTCACAACGGTTTTTACTAAAAATCGTCGTGAAATGTACCAAGGCTTCCACAACGGTTTTTAGTAAAAAATGTTGTGAAATGTTCTACATGTTTGAAATTTTTAGTAGTTGTCAAAATTTAATTTTTCACGAAGGTTAAATTTAGGCGGGATACTAAAAAATTCAAAGCTCAGGACTTTTCACGACGGTCTTTATAAAAACTATCGTGAAAGGTCCAATGTTTGAAATTTTTAGTAAATCGTCCAATTTAACCTTTCACGACGGTTTTTATAAAAACCGTCGTGGAAGGTTTTGCATATTTGAAATTTTTAGTAGCCAGTCAAAAATTAATCTTTCACGAAGGTTAAATTTGGACGGGATACTAAAAATTCAAACCTTGGGACCTTTATAAAAACCGTCGTCAAAAGGTACCAAGGCTTCCACGACGGTTTTTTAGTAAAAACCGTCGTAAAATGTCTCGCATGTTTGAAATTTTTAGTATCCCTTCAATATTTTTATCCAGCGCCAACGACATGGCTTTTCCTATTTATTCAAAATTTCTCTAACTCAAACCCACTAACTCTCAAACCCCTTTCTCTCTCTAACTCCTCTCCCACGACCTAGCCACCGATGAACCCAACCCCCATGGCATTCCACCGACCTTTGACATTCCTCTATCACTCTCTCCATGACCTAGGTAACAAACCCGATGCCATTCGCCACCATTCATCCTCATCCCTTGACATTCTACTGACTTCACTATCGTTCGACTTGTCCTTTTTCGTTCCACCAACTCCATCACCTTTGGTAAATTTCAAACCGTTACTTTTAGTTTTAATATTATTGTTAGTTCTAAACTTAGCATTATTTGGTTATTTTAGTGATATTTACCTTTAGTTTTAGTTTTAATATTAGTTATATTAATTTGTTTTTTGCCATTTAGTATGTGTTACTTGTATTTGGTGTTTGAAAAAACTTTGAACAACATTTAGCATTTTGGTGTGAGAATAGGTTACTTTTTATGTGTTTATGATGCCTAAGTATTATTGTGATACCCACCACATGTTTGGAGATTTTTTTTAACAGGAATACAAATTTTTTACGACGGTTTTTTAAAAAACCATCGTGAAAGGTGCTACCTTCCATGACGGTTTTACTAAAAATCGTCATGGAAGGCCTTTCACGACGGTTTTTTGAAAAATTGTTGTAGAATATCAAATTTTCACGACGGTTTATCAAAAAACTGTTTTAAAAAATTACTACATTACAACCCATTCCCGTGTCAATTTTTATATTACACGATAGTAAAAAACCGTCGTGAAAACTCCATGTTGTACAAGGACTGAAGTTTTCACGACGGTTAAAAAACCGTCGTAAAATTTTTTCACGACGGTTATAAACCGTCGTGGAATCCATAATTTGTAGTAGTGACATAAACATGTTGCTTCTCTTATGAAAAACTTATGACCATCGAATACCGAGGTTATAACTTTAACTTTACTTGTGTATCTCACATCAAGGAGGCTGGCATGACACTTTTTTTTTATCTTTATTTTACCTTCTTTTTAACCTTAGTGAGCATACAAAATGCTAATACATCATATGCAAATACATTTGCAAATAATAACTTGTACTTTTTAAAACATTGTGCATTTCACATTGAAACATACTTTAAGAATAATAATTGCAAATACATTACAAACCTTTACTTGATTTTTTAAACTTTATGCATATTAAATGCAATCATGCTTTAAACATAATAGTTGCAAGTACATTGCAAATCTTGATTTAAACTTT